>JAPMOO012026705.1:2095-12821 GCA_029874815.1 Luciobarbus comizo
AAAGAAATCCTTATTGGATAGTTTGGCATACACTTATTTTTTAAACAAAAATTAACATCAGAAAAAAATGTTTGCCATGATCATGTGCTGCAGAAATATGTACTAAAAATAATGACAGAGAGGACCCTTGAAGACCAACATTACTCCGTCAAAGTCAATACATTTCTTAAAATATCAGATAATTTGAATTTACGACATTGGAGATTGAAAATTTGAAAAATGTCAACATCATGAACACAAAGATTCTACTTGGCATATGCATTTTAAACTAAATTTTTCATTTTAAAATATTTTCCCCTTTTCTTTCATTTTGCATCTTGGAAACTTTTTGTCATTGACCCTGAATCATTCAAAATTAAAAATGAACATTAAAAATCAAGAAACTTGCATGAATCAAACAAATTGCTAGAACATTCCCAAACATTTAGGCATTGTATATTTGACCTTTTTGAAAAGAAAATGAAGGACAGGCAGTGTCCTCCGTATGAATGGGCAACCGGTGCAAAGCAAGTAAGCGCACATTCCAATCGGGCAGATGACATCGAGGTTAATGAATTCGCCTGCGGACTGCGATGCCCTACCAAGCACAATGATACCATCTGCTCCTGACCCGAGCATTTAGCCTCCAACTTGACAATAAGCACCTGATCCATCACGTTTGATTGGGTCATGACGAATGACATGCAGGCAGCATCCCTCATGGCTGGGTGAATGATGAAGATGAAATGATACAGAGAGACATCGTGGGGTCACTGTCCATTTTAGAAATTGGATAAACAACAATGCTGGGTATATTAAACCAGATGTGTGTAAAGCTTAGAAGAGCAGAGGGAAATTACTTCTGTAATGTTAGGAAAAATCAATACACCTGAGATGAAGCAAACGTAAATGAAATGTAACAAATATTATTACAAAATATCCTCTAAACAGGATCCAGAAACTGCAATTTCTTACAATTTTACAATTACTACAATCAGGATGAACACAGATGGGCCTTAGTCTCTTAACTCTTTCATTTCTTTATGAGAGTTGGGAGAATATCACCATGGTCTGATGAAAAGGTTTTTCTCAATTAGCCACAGTGCCATTTAGTATGACGTGCACCCAACATATGGAGAAATCAATTAAATTTCCGGGGTTATACATGCAAATTTATTCTTCATTTGTTCCAAGAACTAAAATATTCAAGCATACATGCTCACTGACCCTTGCACCCTGATCTAGTCTTGCAATATGACTGTCATAAATTCTTTGCAAACATACTGACTCATATGTTAACTATCATGAAGTAAAATCTAAATAGAGATTTTTGTTGGTAGCAACAGAGAGGCGAAGGACTTTTCTTTATTACAAGGCTTTTTCTGTTAAAGCCCAAAGAGTTGTTCCACTTCTACTATCGACAGCAGAACTATAAAGTATTAAAACAAATGAAATGTCCATTAGTTTGTGAAGGGAGGTTGTGGGCAAACGTTTTAAAACAGCAGGAAAGAAAACTACAAAAAAAAAAAAATCCAGGTGTTGTTTTCCTATCTGAGGACTGTAAATTTACCCGGCCTGTAGAGGTAATGTACAGTAATTAGCGGGGACAGTGGCTACTGCTTTATTTTTCCAGCTGTTTGTGAAGTTCAGCAGCTCTCCATATTTTCAGTTCCAGCTGTTTGTGAAGTTCAGCAGCTCTGCATGTTTAGTTATAGTAACTGTTACTGACTGCTTACAGACTGGTTCCTCAGCATTCTTAAGGACAGAGAAAAGAGCCTAAGGCAATATCTTACACTGCGAAAGATTTCAATTTTAAAGCAGGAGTGTCCCATCCTTCTCCTGGAAGGCTACCATTCTGCAGAGTCCTAATTATCCTTAACCTAATTAAAAACATCTGAAAGAACTAATCAAGGTCTTCAGGATGACCAGAATCTTTAAGCTAAGTGTGTTGGAGCAGCTTGGAGTCAAACTCTACTGAACACTGGGTTTCCAGAAGCAGGAATGGACACCGTTCTTCTAGAGAACCTGACAAAACTGAGGTGGTGACCTTATAGTAATTCTGTGAGCAAATATAATTTATCCCCTCCCTTGATAGCTTGAAGTGAACCATAACAGGAGGGCAACAGTCAGTCCTGCACAACATGAAAGAACAAACTGTTAAAAGCTCCACTTTTGACCCTCTATGTTGCAGTGAAAGACAGGATTCTTCAAAGGTGCAGTGACCTTTAGCATAGCAGATTCCCACAGAAAGTATTTGCCCTGATCTGGTTTCAGATGATAATTTTCAGACCACTCCAAGTATGTTAAATGTACACTCAAAAAAATGCTGGGTTAAATATGGACAAACCCAGCGACTGGGTTGTTTTCAACCAACAGTTGGGTTAAATGTTTAACCCAAACGTCTGGGCAGTATCCCAACCGATGGGTCAAAACAACCCAATCGCTGGGTTTGTCCATATTTTACCTAGCACTGGGTTGTATTTAACCCAGCATTTTTTAGAGTGTAGGTAACATGAGGAAAGAGACTTGACGAGCTAACTGGCAATGTCAACTGGAAACAATATGAAAGTCTTACTTTTAACAATATGAAAGTTTAACATTTTTCCTTTTTGAATAAAGTTTAAAAGCCAAACTGTATTACTTACACCCTACTCTGAAACTCTATCAAGGATGTGAAACTTACATCCAATTCAAACTTGTAGCCAATACAATTAGTGAAGAAATGTCAATCATTACAGCAAAATCCCACATAATGTGTGATGTTTTATCTTAAGACAGCTGCCTAAGGTCTGCTCAGAGCATATAGATTTGTAAACAATCTAGTGCCACTGCAGCTATTGATATTCTAACCGAAGATTTTCTTTCATCTCCCACTTTGATGAGTCACATGGTGCAGATACTGCAGACAAGTCCAGATATAACATTTCTATCCTTATTAAAAAAAAGTCTCATTAAAAGTTGACCTTTCACAGACTATTTGTTTTTGTGAAGACACACTTGAGAAGTGACCATTTTTTTTTTAGAATCTGTGACTGCAACAGTGTGTGTGTGTGTGTGTGTGTGTGTGTGTGTGCAATGAGAAGGTAGTCAGCTATGGAAGGTCAACTAACACTATGTAGAAAATCATGATTACAACTAACAGATAAAAATAGAGCCAGATTACAGACCTGGAGCTCCTCTAACAATGTTTGTACTCTCATGAATGCATTTAAAACTGAAGAAAGGAGACATGAAGTCTGTGGTCTTGAAACCTCTGTGTGAACCAAACAACAGGGATGAGAACCTTTAGGCACCTCACAATCTGTTCCAATTCTGATTCTTGGAATCATAATCCAATTCCAAAACGATTCTTGATCTACATTTTTTTAAATGAATTAAAAGGTTACCAACTTTGAACATCAGATGTATTTGCATATTTTCATTAAATTACATATAGAAGTACTTTTTGAAATAATTACAAATTTATAATAAAATCAAAACAATTGTTTCCAGTCAAGTACAGCGATAGATTTTTCTATTTAAGAGCATTATTGCGGTTTGATTATTACTGATAACATTATAGACAGCGGCAGATCTAAGAGGCTGCATTCATGCTAATTATTTTAACATATCAGATGTTTTGTCCTGTCCTTATGAGATAACTGACTGTTTTCTCATTTATTTTGCATCATAAAAGCATTTTGAGATTCAAATGCATTTAACCGCTGTTGTGTATGTGTGTAACTGGCAGTGAGCAGAATACAGCCGTCTCTAGCGCACAAAAGTGTTATTGCACATATGCAAGAAAATAATCAGGCTCAGAATTGATTCTGAATATTTTGTTGAATTGTTGAAGAAGGACTCACTGTGCATAAGAGAAGGAAATCTACTTTTTCTCCCAACCCTACTGAACAGGGCCATGCTCACAGCTAAATGAAAGAAGCAGCTACAAGTTCAAACACAAGCTCTCTCAATGAGAAAGATAAACTTTATATAGGGAGGTGAAAGATTGTTCCATTAGCACATTCACTGTACATTGGTTGTACTTTGTCTTCAAGGAAACTCTTGTGATGGATTTAGTGTATCCAGAGTTGGATATACCTGAGCAAAATTTTAATGTTCTAGAGTTTGTAAAAGTGGACAAATTGATGGAGTACAGATCTGGAGAAGCTAGAACTTCAGTAAAGTAATCTCAGGATCTACAAGCAAACAGGCTGTGCTCTATGCTGCATGTTTCAGAGTGATATATGGCCTTCACAGGTGAGTTAGAGATACTCTCATGTGGAAGGAATGCAGGTGGAACAGATCTCGTGTAAAAGCCATGGCACACTGTCCAAAATCAACAGACTTTTATATCAGCCTGTACGATACACATCACAGCCAAGAATTTAGTCGTAATTGACAAACTGACAGAATGAAGGAACAATCACGTCATGACTAACATGAAAAACATTTCCAGCTATGAGGGCGGAATTGAGAAAACTGACTAAATTGTGTACCCTAATAAGTGGTTTAACTACTGGACAAGTCTTCAACCAGTCTTTTAGCTTGAAACATGTAAACCTGCTTCATTGCAGAGGGCATGTTCAGTCTTGTTGCTGCTGTCATTAGGTGTTCCCTCTTACACTAGCTCCTGTTCCAGACGCTCCAGTCGGGCTGGTATTATACATAGTTTTCGGCGCTGAGGGAGGATCTTAACCATGCGGTTAGCCCACAATTGCAGCTCTTTCATATCCATATACACTGATGCTGATTCTGAACCAGTTTCACCTCTTCAAATCTTACTCCTCCATGAGAAAGCAGTGCCAAAACTGATCAGATATCAGTGTCAAACTTACACCACAAGGTGCTTTTCATAAAAACAACAACCCAGCCTTTGAAATGAAGAATGTAAGAATACCTGAAAAATCAATCACAACTAAATGCACTACTGGTTGCTGTCTTCCAGATATAAAAAAAAAGAAACAGCTTGGCAAAGAAACAAACGGTTTTTTACTTTTGTTTTGGATGGTGTTTGTCAGTTGAAGCAGATGATGTAACGCAACAGCAACGCTGGCCTGTCTCAGATGTTATGTGAAAGACATTGCAATTTTCACACTAGACGATTAAAAGAGGAATATTATGGTGTTCATGATCATTTTTCTTATTTGGAATAGAATCATGTTCTTGCTCTGGTTGGTTGCACAAATATTGACAAAATGTGCTTCTACTGACTCAAGTCCAGTCAATTTAGCTGTGGACAGCTGTCAGAGCTTACATCAATGTAATAAAAATATTTACCAACAAACAAAACCTATTACAATGACTTCATTCAAGTGCACCAGATAGAGTAGGCGCGACTCCAAAATAACAGGAAGGATCCGATTTAGCTCAATTATGGAGCAGTGCCTGTGGCGGAGGTTTAAAACGCTAACCACACGCAAACAGAAAGAGTAAACATAAGCAGGCTCCTCAAGAGCCTCAGGACAGGCCTCAGGGGTTGGAGGAGCTCTCGCTCTCTCAGTTTTCTCAATCAGCTTTCAGAAAAACAACTCAAAGTCTCTAAGCACATGTTGTTTAAAAATCGGTGTGACCTGCTAAGAAAGCTGGTATCTGAAAGACAAACTTTTTAATTGCACATAAAGGACTTAATTATACAAGGTTTGAATTTGGAGCGAGATTAATCACTTGAGGCACAGAGGCACAAACCGTTGTTCCATGGGATATAAGAGAGACCCGTGACTCTAGGTCAAGATGTGAGAGTGTGATGAAGTAATTACTCTTAGTCAGGCTCTGTAGGACAAAGAGTGACAGTCGCTAACAGGATGATATCAAGTGTTTGGTTACATCTCCAGAGGGTTGAGAGAGAGCAGTCAGTCATGATGAGCAGAAACACAATCCTCTCAGCTCTTCCTGTGTGTACTGCAAAACAACAAGAGCAGGGTCTCCCAACCTAATACCACGGGTGATGTTTAAGTAAGGGAGGAACACAATATAGCGATCAAAGGGACAGAATGAGGTACTGAGTCAGGGAGCAAGATGAAAATAAGCAATGATGAATAAAGATATTCAGCCTATGCGTTATTTAATACTTTGTACATTTGTTTGACACTCCACAGACTGTCTGCAGGGCACATACCCCTCATTTGGGTTGACTGGATGAATTTCATGGTTGGAACATTCTCAAAAATAACAAACAGCAATGCAGAGACAACACTAACTGAATCAGCAAGAAACGAGTGAGTAGCTTGCTGAACTTCACTTACATAGCCAGGTAAATAAACATTTTTGCTATTCAATGATCATATGAAAGAGGTGGACACATTTAAAATGTATTAAACCAGTTACTCTGTTCACATATGAATAAGTTAAAAATTCTTTCTTTTTGTGCTGTGCAAAAAACTATAATTTTACACTGTAAAAAAGACTATGAATTTAACGGTAAAAGATTAAAATGGTTATGTTAAATGGTTACTGGAAGAGTAAAAACCTGTTAAAAGGTTATGGGTACGTTCCCCTACTACATACGGTGAAAAACTGTATTGGAAATTACATATAATTATAGGGTAGTATACCGTTTTTGGAAGTGGAAAAAAAAAGTAAGTATAATTTACAGTGAATAACTGTAAATTGCAACCTGGTCTCATGGCATAAACGTACCGGGGTGCACTTTTTAACGAGACTTAATGCACGTTTCGCTACAGTTTCAAAGAGAAATGTCCACTGAGTGGCACTAAAACACAGGTTCAATACGTAAACTTTGGCACGTTTTTATTACGTTGATATAGGTATGTATTGCTGTGTTTTTATTACATTGCTTCAGGTATGTATTGCGGCGGTTCAGAATTCAAATATCCGGGGACCTTCGCTAAAAATTAATGCTCTATCATGTTGGAAATATGCCCTACACCAAACCCAACCCTAAACCTACCCGATAATGTTGAATGAAACTGTGCACCTATATATGTTAATATTTAAAAGCTGCTTGTGATGGGCTTTGGTTCATCATGTGATGTTCTCATCACCTGCTTTTGGTGTTTATCAATGTATTACAAAGGTACAAAACAGATTTTAGCACTTCAGTAGGTTGGTATATTAACATTATATCAGTTAATGAAATTACAGTATTTAAATGTAAATTTAAGTTAACCCATAAAACAAATGTTGCTACCATATTTTTTAGGGCAAAATTTTGGCAACCACAGCTGCCGTTTACCACCTTTTTTTTTTTTTTTACAGTGTAGACATTTTTGGGTAAATGGTCAAAGTTCAGAATACTGTTTGGAGATTTTTATTCTTTGTACAGAAGGTAGTGGTCAAACTCTCATGTCTTTCTAAAGAGGTTGAAAAAGGCAATTTCACTAAAAAGCTTGGTGCTTTACAATGCCTCAAATGTACCGACTCAGCTACTTTGACCCACCTTCTTTCGAATTTGTCCAACAGGACCAAATTGCAATGTTAGAAAAAATCAGAAGTGCACAACCATGCAAACATCCTCAAAGAAGCAATGAACACTTCCACGAGTGCCTCAGTGACATCACTTGCACATAGACCCTTGCATAAACCAGGTTTTAGTGAGAATGTGGAAAGAGGGCAATGTGGGCCTCTGAAACCAAAAAAAGTGTATGGGAAAAAAGCTCCATCACACCCTGCTTCAGGGTGTTTTGGAACTTGATTATAATTTCGGCTGAATTTCATGCTAAAGGAAACAGCTGGACCACAGGCACTAATTAAGACTGTTGTGATATCCATCTAAACAGTGCCTTAAACCACCCAGGACGGACCGTTTTTACATATAATGTGGAACATCATAGAGAGAGAGAGAGAAACACTACTTAACTACAACTAGATGAGAAGTACTACATTGTTTAGAGAAAAGCAGTTAGATAACTTGTTTTTCTTTTTAATGATCTCAGAAATGCATCGGAAGCAAAGAGGGTGCACAAGTTCTCTCCGCAAAGTCGAACGGGTCAAGATTTTCTCCGCATTAACACTTCCAAAGACAGGCTTCATGGTCCACAACAACACAAAAGAGTCCTATATTATTCAAGGGAGCAATCTGCCCATCATCAATAATAGATGTCTGCCACTGGCAGCAGAACGTTAAGTGCTCATGTATTCTTAATGAGTCTAGGGTTGGAGAGGAACTGCGTGCCACCTCGTGTTCTAAACGGTCGCCCATGGGGAATCGTGGTTATGTATCCCTGTTAACACGCATGACTTCACCAGAACTGCCCCATCAACCTCCTCTCTCATGAATCCAACAGCTCTGAGAAACACTCGTCCAGATAGACCACACAGAGCGCTGGAAAACTGCAGTGCCGCAGTGCTTAACACCGCTTGCTTTGAGGTCCTACTATGAACGGAAACAAAAGGAACGTATTGCTCAAAGGTGCAAGTTTCTGTTTATTCAGTAATTGGGCTTTTACCAGGTCTTGTAGTTTCTAAAAGTTCCTTTGTGGTGGTGGCATTCAAAAACCAACTGAGGAATGTAGGTATGAGCTCAAGATTTCTATAGTCTGCTAGAAAAAAAAGAGACCAGAATAAAGACAAATGGGCGTTTTGAAACTGAGTGAGAGCTGGGATATAATGAACCACTTCCATTGTCTTGGGTCAGTTTGCGGAGGTCTTGAAATATCGTGACTCGAATGCAAACCAATTGCTCCCGTCTTCTCTCTTGCTCAGCCATGACAGTCTTCAAACAGCCAGAAGTCATGTATAACCAATTGATAATAGAGTAACATTTTCATTATTCTACAACAGAGGTCATCACTAATCATTTCTATTTTAATTCTATTTACCTGAGTGCCAACAAGTTTATGTACTTTTAACAGCATAATTACTTTGTCTTAAGTGACACTGTTGAAAAAAGGGGGACAGTAAAATAAATGTTTCAATTACTTGGTTAAAAATGTTAAACTAGAATGTGTAAAATGCAATCCTGTTCTTTAACATTTCTTTGTTGCACGTAAACACCACATGTAAAAATGTAATCTACAAAAATTGTTAACATTACAATTTTAAATAATGTGAAATCATTATTATTATATTCATGTGATTATGTAAAAACTAAAAAACAGGCCAGTTGAAATTATAATTAAAAAATACCCAAATGACTCATATTAAAACTGGAATCAAACAGAATCGAGAGCCTGTGATTCAGAATCAAATTGGGAAATCTGTTTCAGTACACTCTCCTAATAAGGAAGCTTACTACACCGAAGTGCTACATTGTTCTGGGGTTTCCAGGGTTGTAATGGGATTGTGGATAAGCTTATTCAGATTTGGTAAAGTAACACTTCAATTTATGATGGTTTTAAGATATTTTGTGTAATGCTGGGAAAGTTACAGGGATGAACGTATCAGAAGCCAATAAAGGAAAGGAAAAGGAAAGGAAGGAAAGGACTTGAGGCCAAATATGGTGTCCCATACTTGGAATTTGTGCTCTGCATTTAACCCATCCAAGTGAACACACATATACACTGTGAACACGCACCCGGAGCAGGGGGCAGCCAATGCTGCGGCGCCCGGGGAGCAGTTGGGGATTCAGTTCCTTGCTCAAGGGTCTCACATCAGTCGTGGTTTTGAGGGTGGAGAAAGCTCTGGACATTCACTTCCCCCACCTACAATCCCTACTGGACCTGAGACTCGAAACCCACAACCTTCGGGTTACAAGTCCGGCTCTCTAACCATTAGGCCACGACTGCCCCATAAAATTGCATCCCATATGCTACTTTCAACTTGAATAAAGAGCACAAGTTAAAGCCACGGATATCTAGTCATAAATTTCTCTTTTGGAAGAAGCTATGACACTGTATACTAAAAGTCTCCATGTTCAAATCTCTGCCCAGATCCTTTCAGACAAAACACTCCAGCATCTGCTAAAAATAAAACCTCTTAGACTCCTAATGATACTTCATGTCAAAGTACATTAACATAGTGATAAGGCAAAGCCTTTACACAGAATGCTCTTTCATTAAAAAAATTAAACGCCAAGTACTAGACACACAGAAAATAAATCTTATTGAGTATTCTTATTGAATCCCATCTAATGATTAAAGAAGTGGACCATTAACAAAATTCCTTTCACCCAAAAATAAGAGTGCTGCACCTTATCAGATGCAAATTAAAAAACGTTATAAAGATGCAATTAATTAATTAAAAACTATCCATCTTCACTTAGGGGTGGATAACTTTAATTGAATATTCATAATTTAATAACCACAAGCTGCCACTCAGCAAAGTAAGATAATAATAAAGATTTAGTTATTTAAATATTGAATGTTTCATTTCAAATGTTTATAACTATTTAAATATATTTAACCATTTAAAAAAAATAATCAAAATATATACATTTTATATACTGTATATGCACACATATCTACCTTTATTTACATATATACACTCATATACACTGTATATATATTTTTAAATCACTTCTGCATAAACTATACATTTAAAACATTGTCATTGCATATTTGCATCATGATTTGATATTTATGCATTTCAAATAAATTTTTTTTTTTTTTTCTTTCATCAGCTAGATTTTAGGATTATATAAAGTTTCTATCATCCATTCATAAGTGACACTATAAAACACCACAATTGCACTCACATAGACGCTGGCAGCCTGCAGCAGGCCTGAATTAGAGATGCTGATTAAGGAGTTTTTGTTGGGCTGGCCACACCCCTCTACAGTACATGCTGAGAAATGCAAACTGAACGTGGTGCTTTACGTGATGAGAGATGCTGGGTCAGTGACGCAGTCTATGCAGCTACCCGAGTGCTT
>JAPMOO012026785.1:0-10901 GCA_029874815.1 Luciobarbus comizo
TTACAATAATCTATTGTTTCATTTGTATAGAGACGTACCAAGTTATAATTTAACATGTAGGACCTTAAATTCAGCAAATCTGATTTTAAGATTAAAAGGTTTATATATTTTTTTTTTTTTTACCCCAAATACAAAAATATGCATTTTATCTATACATTTACACAAGCTGCAATGCATGTATGCATTTGTGCAGCACTTTAAAAGTGCACTTCCTATGACATCAAACTGTATTTCCTATTTAACATGTTATGATGACAGCAGGGTTTTTGCAAGATGCAAAACGCAAAAAATAGATCTCGACAGCATCTATAATTATCTCGGGGTCAGTGATACTTTAAGTTTCTCAGTGGTCACTGAGTTTAAGGCTTTGGTAATGGAGGATAGCCATTTTGCTTCCCCCTGCTCCAAGTGTGTTGACTTTCTTTTATTATTAGGTAAAACTTATATCTGCTGTGAGATGAGTCCGGAATGGTTTGCAAAAAAATGCACATTTAGGCAATTACAAGGTGTTGCTCTCGATAAATGTACTTTTTAATGGCCACAGACAATATATTGGCAGATTTTGTGATTTATTACCCAATAACTTTGCCAACTTTTCCAAATAACGTAAGTGCTGGGTTCAATCCATGTGGATATTTCTATGAATAATGCACGTGTTCTGTTCTTAAAATGAGGACATTGACTAGTCTAAATGTTGCATAAAATGGGATTTTTAGCTCTTCTGTGCATTTCAATTGTGTAGTGCTTATATATGTGTATGTAATCCAGTAACTCTGAAAGATTGGATAACCTTTCATATTTTATTTTCTTGAAACAGGCTAAAAGGAGACTGGAGCTGGACGTTACAGACCACCAGTACAGCGAGCCAGCTAAAACCCTTCGGAGTCGCAAAGGAGCTCTTAAACTGAAGGTCCCCAAAGGTATAAAGTTCATTCTGTCATTCCACAGATTTGCTGATGTGATGAGTGTGTAGAGCCACCTAATATTAAGTTATACCATCTAATTACATCACAAACCAGCCCTCCTTCATTCTGCTGCAGAGTTATGAATGATTAAATGACCTCTTACATTTCAGCTCCCAAGACCCCACCGGAGAAGACCCGATACGACACATCCTTGGGATTCTTGACTAAAAAGTTCTGTCAACTGCTGGCGCAGTCCTCCGATGGAGTGCTGGATCTCAATAAAGCCGCCATTGTGCTCAACGTCCAGAAGAGGCGTCTGTATGACATCACCAACGTGCTGGAGGGGGTGCGCCTCATCAAGAAGAAGTCAAAGAACAACATACAATGGCTGTGAGTTACTTAAAAGTGTGGTTTGCGTCAAGCAACGCTGATTATTTTGGACGTTTAGTATATTTGAGCTCCGAGTTTAGATTTAAAGGGTTTTAAGTGTTGACTTGTTCTTTGCTGTTTGCAGGGGCTCCAGTTTGCCGTCAGAGGGTGGCCTTCCATGTCCAGCCGTACAGAGTCAAAGCCTGGCCAGAGAGATGCTGGCGCTCACTCAGGAGGAGAGACGCCTGGATGAGCTCATTCAGACCTGCACACGTAACGTCCAGCAGATGACTGAAGAGATACACAGTCAGAAATATCCTTTATTGGCACTCAGCTGTACTTTCTCAAGTGCGTAATGGCCACTGAAGATCAGAACATGAGAGCACTGGCAGGAATTAAAGTAATTCCCTGTTTTGTCCTTAACCTTTCTCACATATGCCTATGTGACCTATCAGGACATCCGAAGAATAAAGAGCCTAAAAGACCAAACCGTCATAGTGGTTAAAGCTCCATCTGAAACAAAGTTGGAGGTGCCTGACCCAAAGGAGGTAAACAATTTAAGTTTTAATTTATGCATATTAAGGCATTTCACATCAAGAATGAGAACTACGGAGGACCAACAAGTTGAGGACTATTTTCTACACTTTGAAATCTTAACTGTATTTTGCCTCGTTACATTAGACAACTACTCGAAAGCCTTGTTGGTAGCAATTTTAAATGCTGCAACAAAATTACTGTTTTTAAATTCAAAACTATAAAGGTCCTTTTAGTGCACTGATTGAAGTCACAATCTTTAAAGGGATAGTTCACCCAAAAATGAAAATTACCCTTATGATTTACTCACCCTCAAGCCATTGTATGTGTATGACTTTTCAGCCAAGTACAATCAGAATTATATTAAATGTTCTGGACTGCGTTTCCCAAAAGCATCGTAAGCTTAAGTACATCAAAACAATGGAGCTATGATCAACTTAGGCTTACGATGCTTTTGGGAAATGCAGCCTTGGCTCCTCCAAGCTTTATAATGGCAGTGAATGGCTGTTGAGGTTTTGAAGTCCAATAAAGTGCATCCATCCATCACAGAAATTGCTCCACGTGGCTCACTTTCGTACGCACAAACTAAGAAAAGTACAACCGAACTTTAATGTGGCAAATAATTAAGACCAAACTGAACATGGTGTGTGTTTATGGTCCATGTTGGCAATGTTGTCTCGGCAGGGGTGGGCGTGTTGGAGGTGGGGTTTGGGTAGATGATATTATCGGATATCACGATATTTAAGGAGATTGTCCTTTGCTGTAAACAAAACTTGGCTCTCAGGAGACTAGCATATTCTCACCAGAACATATGCTACATGTATGTCCTAATCATGTGCTGGAACGCCACTCTCTCCTGATCGCACGTACGATAGGTAGCGGAAAGTCATATGACACATACATCTAGGATGGCTTGAGGGTGAGTAAATCGTGGGGTAATTTTAAATTTTTTTGGGTGAACTATCCCTTTAAGTGCAACACCGTAAATGTCCCCAATATTCTTTCATTTACATTTATGCATTTGCATTCAGGGTACACATTTACATTTATATCGGTTCTTTCTTTACTTGAGTATCGAACCCACAACCTTGGTCTTGCTAGCACCTGTTCTACTGATTTAGTTACAAGAAAGCAAAAATAATTAGTGAAATTGTACAGTACATGAGCGTGATGTCAATTCAAACAAAATCTGGCCAAAACCAAGGCGTTTCAGTTTTCTCCTCAGTGCAAATTTTCCAGAAAGATTTACTTTGCCTGTTAAACCACTTCAAACTGTTATTGGTCCATGAATATTATGTAATAGGTGATTGTGCGTGGGGCTCTTGGATTCTTTAATGTGAAGCAGGTTTGTTTCTTCGATAATGGTCCATTGAGGTCAGACACAATAAAAAAAAATAATAATATTCTGGGGTGATGAATAGGGATGATTATTGTTCCTGATTGGTCAAATACACAAGTATGTCAAAATGCCCACTTTGAGTGTTTTTGTAAATGCTGTTGGCAAGTCAATGTCACAGTTGGGAAAGAATTTAGGTGTCAGTATATTGGATTTTTGCATTAGGTCTTAAAAGCCTGTTTTGAATGCTTGTTAATATTTTTAAGTAGGGAGATAAAGCCGCATTTGAACCAAATTTTGGAGAATAATATTGAGTATCAATAAAATCCTAGCAGTGCATTCTCAGGCAAGAGAATATGAGGAGCCTTAACAGCTCTCTGCTGATTTTGAGTCAGATATGGCTGAAATGACTTAAGGTTGAGTGAAATGGATGTTAATTGAATAGCCACTCTAAAAAACTGATTCACGGAGTGAGTGAACCATTTGTGGCACGAGTCAAACTCATTCAAGAGCCATTTTGACAGGTTAAAAACCCTCTTAATTTGAGTCATTCATTTACAAATGTGGTTTAGATGTGTTGTCATGGTGAACCGGTAAATAACACAAAGTTGACTCATTGCTGACATGACAAACGATGCTTGTTTTGATCACTTGATTTGTATACGGACTTGTTCACTAAACTCAACATCCAATCAAAGTTCTCACTCTTACGGATGGCCCCGGCACTGATTCAACATGCCGACATGTGGAACACACCAAAAAAAAACTAGTCCGGCAAATGCTTGCCGACAGCTGACTATTGGTGTGTCCCAGCCTTTACCGGATTTGCTGATTTTATTTAATTTTTTTTAACTTTATTTAAACTGTGTAATTTATTTTATTTGACCAGGTGTATGGCATGCCTCCAAGCTTTCTTTTGCTAATAAACGTCCTACGTTTCTTTATTTGGTTCCACGGTGTTTAATAATTCAGTTTTGTATACCCATTTAATCTTAAGTAATTTGTTTTTATATTAAGCATAACCTATAGCGTGGTGTATTATTATCGCAAGTTCTATCATTTATATATAGGCTAAATGAGTTTGACCATTGTATTTTGTTGCTTGAATTGCATTCAAGACGGAAACCTCAAATGAACTGAAAACGAACAATTGCTTCACAGCGAATTGCCACTAATTTGGAAGTGAAAGTAAAATGCACTCGACCCTACCCTCAAAAAAAATCAAGAAGTGACAAAGTGGACAGAAGAGAATGTGTCTCACTTGTCTACTTGTGCTCAGGTTGACCAAAATGCTTCCTAATACGATTGGTGTAGACGGGGGTAACATAGTTACTTTGGATCTAGTAGAGGTAGCTCATTTAAGTGAAAGTGATTTGTATTTGTTTCATATAGTTAAAACTAATTTTTAATGTCCATTCAGAGTTTACAGGTCCACCTGAGTAGCTCCAAGGGTCCCATTGATGTTTTCCTCTGTACGGACGGTGGTGACTCTGGGAGCCTGCTGCAAAACGGCCTTGATGTGAATGGAAATCACCCTACATTTCTCAAAGTCTCCCAAGGCAAGAGATTCTACAGCAACAATACCTTGGTCCTTCCAAAAAAAGTTCATCTTTCAAGTATTTTTATTTTTTTTTCCTGTTCTTTATCATTTCAGAAGCCGCTACGGATGGAATGGCTGATGGTGTGAAGTTGAACGGCAGCTCTAACGGTGGCGTCAATGGTTACGGGCCCCTGACTGGAAGTGCCCCCATGTCACCCCTCAGTTCCTCCTTGTCTTCCATTCTCCAGCAGCCAGAGGAGTCCATCCCCTTCGTGCCGCTGTCTCCTGCTCTTCTCAACGATGAATACATGCTGGGTTTGGGTGATGAGCAGGGCATAAGCGATCTGTTTGACTCCTGTGACCTGGACACGCTAGCACTGGATGACCTGCTCAGGATATGAGCGATCCCGGAGACCGACCAGACCCATTTTCAAGTTAGTTGATGGGTGCTTCTTAGTTCTTGAATGAAATCTGGATTGGCGAGATTGAACTACAGACTGAACTTGATGAATTCTAAAATTTTCCTTGTCGCATTTGACATTGACAGTTTATACATGGATCTTACTGCTACGGGATCCAAGGTTTCTGTTGTCTGATACTGTACAGATGGGTTTCTGTATCCTGATAATGTTGTTTTAAGGTTATTTTTAGTGTGGTGAACTGCATGAGCTGTGTGATTTGTCTATGAACTTTGTCATACTGGTTTTCCTGATGGCACATCTACAAATAATGCTGAAAGGTCACAATTTCTTCAAAATGGAGTATTCCTCTACTCTCAATGTGGACGTTTCTGTCCATTTGAGAATCTCTCGCTTGCTTTCTTGGGGAAAAGGAAACATCTCAGCATCATAGGCTAGCTAAGTATCAAAGAAGATCAGAGTTGTTTGTTTATTGAATGATCCAAAGTGCATTTGGTGCTCCTTCATTTAGTATGCTTTTTGCCAGTGTTCAGCATCTCAGGGCACAGATCAAGGAGCGAGTGCTTTGTGTGGTGATCTAGTGATCTCTGGGTAAAATCAAATCTGTTTTCCTGAGCTGCAGTGTCTTATCCCTTTTGTTACCAAATGATTTTGTGCAAAGAAATGACAATGTTGATGCATTTCAGTGCGATACATTGTTGTTTACACAATGAAATGATTCTGCGTGTTCCGGTACTACAGTTTTGGCTAATGTTTTAAACTTTAGATTGGAAAGTGAACTTTGGATACGACCCTAGTCCCCCTCAATGTTGAATGTATTTCAGTATCTGGATTGCACTGAAGACTGAAGTCTTACGAAGCCATCATGGACATCTGTGGTGTAAATCACCACATGATTATGAAACATTTAGTGTCCCACAGAGAATTGTATTTTTTTTTTTATTGCTCTAATTAATTCCCCAGCATTATTTCTCCTCTTTATTTTATTTTTATTTTTTTATTCCCCCCACATCTTCTGGAAAAGCCTCATTACATGCTTATAAACAGGCCACTGTTCTAATACCTTTTTCAATCTTTATTCCTGCAAATTAGACTGCCGATCTGCTACTTTAGTTGTATTTTCTGTAACCTTTTTAGGAGTTCAATTGAATACTTCAAATGTGAAGTAACTTGTTAATGCAGTTTTTGCTGTGGTTAAAGTAAATTTATGGTACATAATTTTGGATTAGTGCTAATGCTCACTAGTTCTCTTGATTCTGCATTGGAATGAGGGTGTTGGTCATGTATGCAGCCGTATTGCATAGAAAATGTTATAATTAATCACCAGTATGTAGGCCTATTCTATTCTACTGTGCAGTTTGATTTACTCAAATGTAGATTTTGATTTAATTTTTTTTTTTTTTTTTTTTACAATTAAGAGGCAGTTTTGTGTGCCAATGTGTGTGAAAATGTGAAGTTTTATGTGGATTGTAAACTGCGCATCATTTGTTTGCAAATTGTTTTTAATAAAGTTATGAATTTCTGCATATTCCGCCCTGCTGATTTTGTGTATCGCTGTATTGTATCACTTAAGCAATGATTTCAGTTTATATAACCAGTTCTATGTAAATTCCCTGGTTGTGTCCTGAGTTGGTGCTAAACATCAATCATTCAGAATTTGTTTATTCTGAGGAGATGGTTATATATATTCATCTTTATTGGTTCTTGTGAGAAATCCTCAATGTTACCAAAACATAAAAATGAAAGGAACAAGATGTTGCCTATAGTTTGACCAGTTTTGCATGTAGGATATACTGTGCCACTTTAATTTATGATATTAACAAGATATTAGACTTGTGAATCAAATTCCAAATGATATTGTCAGGATGTTTGGTATTAACCGAAAAGAAAATGGCTGTCATGAGGGTGGAAAAAAAAAAAAAAAAAGTCTAGTGAACCATATGAGTAAGCAGAATCACTGGGGATTTTCTAAATTTTCATTTCAAATAAAATATTAAATATTAGAATAAATATTGAATGGGCAGTTGGATGAATTTATTTTATTTTAAGCTCACGGTTGAGTTAAAATGCTAGTAGTATAAATGATCCTCCAGTGTGCTGTCAATCTGTATTTACGTTTTTCTTTTTTAATTTACTAGTGAATATATTCTAAATTAGTAAATATTTTTTTTCCATTTCTGTATTAATGTGATGCCTGTCTTCCCCTCACTTGCCATTAGATGGCATGTTCTTCATTTGAAAGAAACCTCTCTCAACCATCATCTTAATGTTCCACTCAAAATCAATGCAGTGCCATTTAATGTAGATCTTGCACTGCTTCTTTCAAAACCCTATGAGCGCATATATTTTTTTTGGCTTGCATATTTACTTTACATTGCTTCATTTAATGCTTTGTTGTAAAATGTAATGCATTATCATAATTTCAAAAGCTTTTAAAGACATTTCACATCAATTCAGCCCTGGTGACTAAATGTTTAATTTCATATTATTTTTGTGCGTCCCATAGCCATCAGCACAGCCAGCATCATCAGAACGAACAGGCAAACTTGTTCATCTACAGAGGTCCCTTATCTCTCCACGTTTAGACTGTGTCTCAGTCAGCTTTGAGTCTGTCTGCTCTTTGTCTGCAAGAAGCAGCAGTGAATGGGGCAGGCAATCTATGATGTAATTTGTTTTGAGTGTCGCCCCTCTCATCCGCCTGTAGGGGGCACTGTTGAGACACCAAAGAGGGCCCAGACACACTTAACCTAATTCCCCAGTTTTGCTTGCCAGACACTAGGTTCATGGAAAGTCGCAGATTTGATCAGTTATTCAAATTATAGCATCCATCCAGCAGTTAAAACAAATGGCTGCAGCTGTTCTCATTGGTTATGTGAAAACTGATATTTGTGTGCCCTTGATTAATGCTACATTCAGCTGCTGCTGTTGTCCGCACAGGCTCCGGTGGGAAATTTCAAGCCAGACAGTTGCAAAGCACCCTTTATTTTAGCCCAAGTGCTCGTACAGCCACAACACCATGTTGAAATGCCACAAACGATTGTTTAATGTTCTGGAGCATGTCATTCATTCCTCTAAACGTGTATAAGTGCTTCAGTAAAGCTGGAACGTACACGCAATGTACACGTGTGCACATGCACCGCATACGCTGCTCCTCATTCATAAAAGCACACGGCGTGTTTTGATGGATACTGATTGGATGAGGGCTACGCTACGCTGCCATTCGCCGCATCCTATGTGGCCAATCAGAAGCAGGCTGCTCTTCATTCCCTTTGCTCTCTGTTTCAGAGTTCCAGTAGTGAGTCTGACTGCTCAACTGGATCCTTTTTTTTGCCACACTGTGTTTGCAACAGTGGTCAGAGGTCTGTGGACACTATAAACAAGGATAACGTAATGCTGTAAATCATAAAACACCATATGCATCTGTTTTGAAATCCATCTGCGTATGTGATCTTATCCAGATTGATTTGTATTCATATTCCTACTTCAGCACACCATGAAAAGCAGTCATGGGGTTTGTATGTGCTAAGTGTAGTAATGGATACCAAGGCAACTGAATGACAGGATACAAGTGAAACTAACTACTATTGATATACTGTGCTATTTTTTGCTTCTTGTTTGCAAGTTTGACTGAAATGAAAATTTATATCACATTAGAATCCTGTTTTTCAGCATTAGCTGAGTGACAGTTGTTATGACAGGACGCTAGTGAAACTAACTGCTATTGATATATTGGGCTATTTTTGTATTCTTACATCTTGTTTGCAAGTTTCATTGAAATTATAATTTATATCACGCTTTTTTAGCATTCGGCTGTGTCTCTGAGGAAAATTATAATGGTTACGCAGCTGGAAATGTGTCTTTTTCTTTTGCTTCATTCACAGATGTTTGAGATTTAAAAACAGATGCCTCATTTGTGGACTACATTAGTAGCTGGACAGCTGCTTCTTCAGACTACTGACTGAATGGCCACCCAAAATATTACCCCACGTGTTTAGCATTAAAATAAATGGTATGCCTGAGATTTGTTTTATTTTTTGGAAATAGTTGTCTGCAGTTATTTGCATAGACATACACAGGCCTTATGTCGGATATACAGTTTATTTTATAATTTTAGTTTATATTTGTATGAAATTCATGTAGCTGAACATCATATTCTTTTTTGTTTTTTTGGTTCCACTTAAGTAGGACGTAAGCACAATTTTATTGTTTTGCAAATGTTTAATGTACTGCTAATATTTTGTCTTGTTTCTATTATCTGGTGAATGTACTGATGAGCATTTATGGTAAACTAAAATGGACTTTAATGTAATTTCTATTGAAACTTGGTATCATGTATTTAAATATATTAGTAATTACACATTTGTAATGAACAAGTTGCACTTTAGTACATTTAACATATATATTAACTTTACATATTGAAAATCACACTACAGTTAAAATTGTTATTAACACAATTATTTAATTTGACATTATATTACGTTACTACACTTAAATGTATACTTAAGAAATATAGTCCTGAAAGTGTTTACTTAAAGCGGATATAGCCTTTTATGTAATTAATATTATAGTATCTGCACGTACAGTTTAAGATCTGAAGTACACTACAAATGCTCATTCAATAGAACTAAGCGTACTTTTTATAAATTTTATAAGGCTGTTTGGTTGACATACAGGAATTTGATTGATACGGATGTCAGGACACGTGTCTTTCCCCCAGATTGCCTCTGTTTGCCTATTGAACTTACATAAAATTGTTTAATTATTTATGTGTGTGATATGTATATAAGAGCCATACATTCACAATGCAGGCAGTTCAGTGATGGATAATTAATCAGACAGAATTGTCTGTTGTCAGGGAGAATGTGTGTGATTGATCCAGATGGTTTAGTTTCCAGATGGGAATAAAAGAAGGAATTCTCATGAGGGAATGTACTGTTTGTGTAGTAGATATCACTCTTTTTTGATGGCTCTACAGGATATATCATAATACATACTCATGCTACATGACAATATTCACCTGTCGTATTTGCTGCATACATTTTGTGTGTGTGTGTGTGTGTGTGTGTGTAACTTAAAGTTGCAGTGTAATGGAAACGTTGACCTTTTGTGATCTTTTTTTTTTCTTCTGTATTGTGGCATACATCCAAGTAACAGATTAGAAAGAATTAGAACAAAAAAATAATAATTATTGATAGATCGTGTTGCTTTTTGAGGAGGGATGTGTAATTTCTGTTTCTAAATCATCAGACTTAAGATTTTTGTCTGGTGGATGATAAATTGGGCAAAATAAACCCAGAGACAGTGAAGGAAAGATACAAGTCAGATTTAGCAACCGGATAACAACCTTAAAGGCATAATTAACTCAAAAATGAAAATTCTGACATTCTGTCATTGTTTGAAGCCTATGTGATTTACTTCTGTGGGACACTAGAGATATTTTAAAGAACATTGGGGTTTAAACATCATTGCATCCCACTGATTTTTATTGTATGGACACAAAAATACAAAGATGTTTTTCAAAATATCTTCATTGCTCCTTGATGACAGAATTTACATTTTTGGGTGAACTGAACATTAGAAAATAATTTAAATAACATGTAAAATAAACAAGATAATGAATAGTTCACCCAAAAATTAAATTTACTCACCCTCAGTCCATCCTAGATGTAGATGAGTTTGGCAGCATTTATTATGGACCAGTATTTTGTCCAGAAGTGAAGTGAAGTGAAGTGACATACTGCCAAGTATGGTGACCCATACTCGGAATTCGTGCTCTGCATTTAACCCATCCAACGTGC
>JAPMOO012026976.1:0-11090 GCA_029874815.1 Luciobarbus comizo
CTTATTACATTTTAAATAGGGTAACTTGTAATCTGTAACCTATTACATTTCCAAAGTAACCTTCCCAACACTGCATTTAGATTTATAATGGGTCTGGTTCTCATCTTATTGATGAACAGGTATTGTAGTTTGTGAGTAAAACTGCAAATTCCACCATTAACTTAAATTATGGTCTGGTCTGTTAGCGAAAGGACAATCGCGCTTGGGCTTTAATACAAGGCAACAACAAGTGCCTAGTGTGAGTATGCCCTAGGACATTTTTTTATTTTTATTTATTCAAGCGTTTTGTATGGTTTATACACAGCAAAACAGCATGTATTTGACTGAAAATCCAGAATCATCAACAAGCTAACTGTAAAGATAGCAATGTGAATGATGAGATAATTGTCAACAAATGGGATGCTACATTTTATTCAAAATTAAATATCTTAAATATTTACGATTTTGGCTTTAATAAGATTTTCCCAGGAAACCTGGCGTCCTCCACAATTCCTATTCTTTCCAACAGCAAAGCACTTGAATGCAACATGCTTGTAATCAGGACTTCTGAAATTAGAAATAGGAAATTTTGATAGCACACGAACGCAGTATTATTCCTTATTTCCTTACAGGAATCTTTACAGGAAAATTTCATTCCCCAGTTCTACATGGAGTCATACAGCTGCAGCTCACATGCATGAAAGTGGCATATTTGAACTAGTTGATACAGGAAATCAGCATCTAATAAAGAGGTTGATTGGCAAAAAGTATTTTATGTATTTTGAAAATACAAAAATACTAAGATTAAATGTATTTAAATACAAATTACATTTGATTTTTTTCAACGGTATTAAAATACAAAATACTAAATAGTATTGTGTATTTAAAAAACGTATTTTAAATACATGTCTTTGAAATACTGCCCATCCCTGGCTACAGCTGCATTTACACAGATGAACAGGTGTATATAACTAACATCATTTCAATCTCTATTAACAATGTTAACAGATTCTAAAAGTCCCTGAGCTTGGTGTGTAGGAAACTGTTTATTATTTATTATTAAGGCAAGAAACTACAGGTAAAACATTGTTTTTCATGCACTGGACAATTTTGGGAAGTTGGGATATTTGGCTTTTCGTAATGTTGTTTCAGACTAGTAGAAACAAAACATCCAAAATACACTTTTTTTAGTTCACCAAAAAATTACAAATACCCCATGATTTACTCACCCACAAGCCATCCAATATGACTTTCTTCTTTCAGACAAATACAATAAGAGTTATATTAAAAAATGTCCTGGCTCTTCCAAGCTTTATAATGGCAGTGGAAGTACAAAACGAGGATTCGAAAAGAAAAATGGAGGAGGATTTCGAGACTGTTTTCCTTTGCTCTAAACAAAACTTGGTTCTCGTGAGCTTACTCTATGCCTACGTCCTACGTTATTGGCTGGAACGCCACTCTCTCATGAACGTGTACGACAGTTAGCGGAAGCTAGAAATTACAGTTTATACAGTTTTAATTAGGCATGTTTTTCTAACACAAACGCATTGCTTGGCTTCAGAAGGCCTTTATTAACCCCCCGGAGCTGTGTGGGGTACATTATTGGCTCGTTTCCACTGAGCGGTATGGTACAGTACAGTACGGTATGGTACACAATTATGTCCGTTTCCATCGTCAGAAGTTTACATTTACATTTATGCATTTAGCAGATGCTTTTATCCAAAGCGACTTACAGTATATTACATGTATATTCAGGCTATACATTTTTTATCCATATGTTTATGTTAAGTTGTGAATGGTACCAAAATTTGGAACCCTTCCTTTGTGGTACCTAGCACAGCAAAGGGTGGAGCTAAACTCACTGCAGAACGTTGATTAGTTGACTAGAATCATCACTTTTGCGTGATAATTTCGTTCTGCTCTGCTGTCCATGAGTATTGGGCTTATTTACATCAGAGAGCGCAAACACAAAAAAATATAACAGTGTAATTTATAATTTTATATTTTCACACCGACAATAGCCGTTTCTCAATATATGTTCTTGTCTGTTCTTGTGGACTTGTGAAACGTCATTGCCATTGCATAATTTTCCAAATATTACTGTTATACTGTTATGAAATGTAGTTTTAAGAGTTTTTCAGCAGAATATAGTTGTTTAAAACTCAAATCTGCGGTTTATTTATAAAGATAGCGCCTATTTGGAAAATGCCGATTTCGGAGCTCCAGGCGATCACCGGCCGTTCAGTGCTCACGTATCCGCACAGAGCAGCCTCACCTCGGCTAGTCCTTCCGATATTTGCCACTGGCTCTGATGTCTCTGTAGTGATTAAACATGTATTTAACAGGCATTCGTGGTCTCGAGAATCTATTATTTGTTCCTGGTCATATCGTTTTGGCTGAGCTCAAAGTTATGTTTAACTTTATATATTTATTTTGTACTTTACCGTAGTACAGCGCTGATGTAGCATACGTTTGACTGAATTGTTTGCTTTTGTCTTTATTTCCTCTTATATAAGCCTCTTATACTTTGTACTTATACTTTTGTAATGGCTATTATTGTTCATTAAAACTGACATAAAAGAGGCAGAGTTGTGCTTATTGTCGCACTTTATCGTCGATCGCTACTTTCCGGCATACACCAGGCCTATCAAGTAAGGGTATTTGGTGGTGGAAATGCAAGCTGGATCAGGGTGTTCGGTCCCGAACCATACCGAACCGTACTGTACTGACCCGTACTGCTCGGTGGAAACAAGCCATATGTGATGGATGGATGCACTTTTTGGGCTTCAAAATTTCGAGGACATTTTTTTATTTAACCCAGTTTGTATTCGTCTGAAAGACGAAAGTCATATACACCTAGGATGGCTTGAGGGTGTGTAAATCATCAGGTTGTTTTTTTTTTTTTGGGGTGGGGGTGAACTATTACTTTAAGTAGCAAAAATACACAAACTACATACATTTTCTTTAACTAAAAATATAGATAATAATCAAGAAAACAAGACTTGCTTTAATAGATCTTATGTTTTTTTTTTCTCTCTTAAGTTAAAAAATGGTTCAGAATATGCTGACAAACATTCTCAGGGTAGTTCATAACCTACAGATCTGTGGAATCTCGTACTTAGCTGTGATCAGCACTCTTGACAGAACCATTAATTTGAGTCAAACAGCAAGAGACACATATCAGCACTCTTTCCCTGTCTCTCTCAAACTCATGTCCGACTGGGAGATTGAGTAACAGGAGAAACATAAAGAGAAAATTAAACAAGAATCAGGTTGTGAAGCTTCTCTGTTTGTGTTCACACAGAAAAAAAGAGAGATGTGCCATTTTCCCATGCAGCAGTGAGATCAGCACAACATCCACACGATCAGCCAGATAACAGACTCAGACTATGTCCAAATAAGAATAAAACGATGGTACAGATGTTTGTGATAAGCCTTGATAATGTGTTTTTACACCCACATCTCAATCAATCTACAACATAATAATGCATGATAATCTAAATGAAACAGGGTAATTTATGACGCATTTAGTAGCTGTGTGTGTCCTTGTAGCAGCTGCAGTTCCTGATTTACTCGGATGTGGTAGCAGCTCTCTTTTGTATAGAGAGCATGAGTCAGTCATACCTCTGCTACTGGCAACCAAGGACTTAAGAATTGTACAATTGTAACTGACTGATGCACAAAGTTCTAGCGTTTTCTGTTTCCCTTTCATTTGATTTAATTCATGCTTTTATCATTTTAGTTGCTTTTCTTGTCAGTTTTCTGTGACACATTGTGTTAATAGCTGGTTTGTGTAAAAAAAAAAAAAAAGATAATCTCAGGGTTGTTGTCTGCCTCCTTACAATATATGTCCCAACAAGCCTTCAAAAAAAACCTACTCCCTTGGGATAGCATACCTCAGAATATGATGAGAAAATATATGAGATATATCGAAATCTGTGAATTTGGTAAATTTGAACACGACGTTGGTATTGCTTTTAAATTTACAAAGGATTGGGTACTACGAATTTGAGAAGATTAATCATTTAAATTTGAACATTTGTAAGACAATGAGTCATACAGTTAAAGCGTTTTGTCAGTGTAAACATTATGCATTATGCATCAGTTATCCATTCAGAGTTACATAATACAAGACTAAAAGTCACAAACATCTGAAAATTTAATATATTCTCACAAAACCCCTCCAGAACAATAGCTTTTGTTATTATTCACTGAAAATATTGATTTGCCTTTGCTCTCCTTTGGTGCGTTCTTGAGAGTTGGCGAGAGAAGCAGCAGTGTTCAATTTGTGAACAAATCACTCTTTTTAGTCAAATCTTTTCAGGGAATCACAGTTGATCTGGCATACATTTTTCACAAATGTGTTCATCCAGCTTTCAAGTTCATTGTTGGACTGGAAAAATAACATAACCACCATATTTTCGTCTGAACTCTATGCAACTTAAAAAGTTAAAAACCTCAATACCTTTAAAGGTTACAGCCATCTGTTGAGAAAATCTCAGAGACCATTTAAATTATACAGGATACTGTCTTAAATTAGACAGGAACCCATGGACCAAGGTTTATATTATCCTGACTTGCCCATGAGCAAAGATGGCAGCATGCAGGTCACATGCAATGGAAACTGCCACTGGGTTAAATGGGAATAGAAAGCTTTATCCAAATCACACACACACTCGTGCACTCAGGTTTCACCGGTCTGTTGTAGGCTTAATAATCCAGATGAATTATTAAACTCATAGTAATATACACACCAGATAAAAAATCGGTCAGCACCATTTCAGTTGCATTTGTGTGTTTATCTAAAAGGCATTTAATGGAGTAATCTGCCCCCTCTTTTCTGCCGCTAGGGACATCTGTAATCAGAAGCAGCTTTTAACACTAACATAACTCATTTCCAACACACTGGCTCTTGCAGAATAAGAGCCGATGTCAGGCTGAACAGAGCCTGCTATTGTAGCTCCGAGCCTGGATTCAGATCTCTTTCATAACATGCAGGTGACCTTCTGCTCAACAGTAATCTCACATTCAACATGAAACTGCATCTTAGGCAGTTTAAAGGGCTGCTTTAGTAGTTTTAACACTTAAAGAAAACTTTCCTGCATCTTTGTAATTTGACTCATTTTAAACATCATCAGATCTATGCATAACCTTCACTTCATTTCACAAAATGTAAATGTTTACAAATCTTCTAGTTAGAATATGCTTACTGCAAATGTTAAATTATGGAAACAGAATACACGTAATAGAACATCCAGAGAAGACAGAACAGACATCTTTCTTGTCAGCTCAATGTAATAATGTGTTACAATATTTGAGGCTGATTATACTGCAGTCATTGAGTCCACTACTCACCTCAATGAGAGTAGAAGCATGTTGCATCAAAAGTAGTAAATGGGTATCCAATACGAATGTAGAATACCTTAACTAGAAGTAGCATGGTGGCTCAATGGGTAGCACTATTTTCTCACAGTGAGAAGGTCACCGGTTCAAATCCTAGCTGAGTCAGGAGGCTTATCTGCATGTGAGAAGTTTGCATGTTTGCCCCTTGTTGGTGTAGGTTTCCTTTGGGTGCTCTGGTTTCTCCCTCAATCTAAAAACGAGGAGTTGAACTGAAGACACTTATTTGCCCATCGTTATGAGTGAGAGTATGTATCATCCCTCATTTATTCAGTGGTGTGTTTCCAAAAGCAACTATGGTCGCAAGTTCTGTTAATAGCAACAGTGTTCAACGGAACTTGCAAACATAGTTTGTTAAAAATGATTTAAGGAAACACACACCAGAATGTTTCCTTGCCTTTGGCTTAAGATGTTGGGATGGGCTTAAGCATCCCTGTGACCCTACATAGTCCATATCCATATCCGTTATAAGCCATACCAAGTCCATATCAGTTATAAACTACTGTTACTTGTTAATAAATCTCCAAATGGACTAGCTTCCTAAAGTTCTATGCAATAATCTGTCACTCATTAAGGTGAAAAACCTCTAAATTCACAAAAGGATTACAGCCTTTCC
This sequence comes from Luciobarbus comizo, assembly GCA_029874815.1. Taxonomy (NCBI): domain Eukaryota; kingdom Metazoa; phylum Chordata; class Actinopteri; order Cypriniformes; family Cyprinidae; genus Luciobarbus; species Luciobarbus comizo. Next base: position 5,996 of record JAPMOO012026976.1, read on the forward strand.
CTTTATGGCTCCTTGACTTTGATTGTACCTTCCTTGTAATGTTTGGGACTTGGACACACACTCTAAATTTAAGTTTAGACTAAAGATCCATCTCCTTAGCTAGAAGTAAACCTAACATATCACTCATACGAACATTCTCTCAGCTGTTTTTGAATTTCGACACCCATCAGATCTTGTGTCACTTGAAAGAATTTAATCCCTCTTCCACATACTGGAGATGGTGATCAAACACTGGGGTTGGGAAGAGTGGGCACATACAACCTGCCCACTAGTCCTTGCAGCCAACACAGTTGATTAAGAGGCTGTGAAGGGGGAGATATGGCTAAATGTCTAGAATGTCCAAATCAGTCAAGACCACACAACCATGTTGACCCATCGGTTACTTGCTGGAAAGTGCAGCAAGATCAAGTTTGCTAAGTGTATGGTGTCGGATAAACCTAGTGCAAGGTTTTCAGAATGAGAGATCCACTGTACCTTGGACAGTTCAGTGAAGCTAAAGATGATTCAGCCCACTAGTGCTATTTATCTCTGTCCCTGGAGAACCATGACTCTCGACAAGAATTTAGTTCCAACCCTAATTAAACACATCCACAACAGCTAATCAAGGTCTTTCAGATTAATTGATTATTACATGCAGTTGTGTTTAAATTAAGGTTATAACTGAACTCTGTGGGTCATGGCTCTTAATCTACTAGATCCTAAATGATGGCTTACTTTAATCTGCTGATAGTGGAACATCTGTGCACCAGGGTGACCTGCAGATGGATGGATTCAAAAAGGTGCTGTGCAATGTGGTATCTGTGGATGGTCTGGGACCTCGTGATGAGGTGTAACTTTTGGGATCTGAGAGGTACATCAAACTGGATATATTTCTTTCAAGTTGTTGCTTAGAAGAACAGCTTTTGGATGCCATCAGCATCATTAAAAAAAGAAGCATTCAATTTATTACTAATTCCTTGCTCAGGATGCATTGGGCACCAGTCACATTCCTACATATGATGGACATCATCCTTATACTCTATCAATCATATGCCTAACAAAGAAAAAAAAGAAAAATCATTAAGGGATAGTTCACCCAAAAATTTAATTTCTGTCAATAATTACTCACCCTCACGTTGTTTCAAACCAGTAAGACCTTTGTTCAACTTCGGAACAAAAAGTAAGATATTTTTGATGAAATCCTAGAGCTTTCTGACCCTGCAGCAAAAAAACTAACACGTTCAAGGCCCAGAAGGGTAGTAAGAACATTGTTAAAATAGTCCATGTGAAGTTATGATGTCTTACAGTAGACTACGATGGAAAGCCAAAGCCACTGACATTAACTCAATGATAAAACAGCGGTTTCCAGGACTACAAATTTACTGTTTAGCGGTAAAGACAGCTAAAGACAAAGTGGATGAACTCAGGTTTTCCAAATGGTCTGGTCTGCTAAATTTAACACTCTTGGGTAAAACTCCGTCATACCGTTGTAGACTGTGACTATGACTGAACCATTTATTTGCCTACTGTGTTTTAAAAGTCAGTTAGGTTTGTATTTAAATGCAGTTCTCTAAGAAAAGACAATCTACAACAGGTAAAAATGTTTGACTTGTATCAGGTACAAGTTTAACTGTATTTTCATTAAAAATATTATGAAGTTAGCCAGACTTATTCTGAAATGTTGGATGTGCTAGCACCAAATGCAGTTACCCAAATTAACCCTTTATCCTCAATGCTCTTTCACTCTTGCCATTTCAGTTTCACACCATCTGCCATTTAGCCACCCCCTCATTATCTGTCTCTCTCTCTGTCTGTCCTTATGGAGCACCCTTCCAAGCAAACACCAGAGCATCTATAAATAGCAGCAGGCTTTTAAAGGCCTCATTTTCTCTCTATGTCTCTCTGCTTTCCTTTCTCTCTCTTTGATGTTGCTTCATAGATAGCAGGTGGAATAAATAGCTCTCTTCCGTCCCCCTCTATTGAGTTTTCCACCCCAAATGGATCAGACTGCTCCTAAATGATACAATATCTGTCTGTGACCTGATAACCCATGTATTTCAGAGGAAGTATTAACATCCATGCCTATTTCAGAGTGAGGCACAGGCAGTGTAGAATATTTTCACATTTCAGCATACTTTTTGTATGTGTATTCTGCATCATATAAGCTAGTATTCCATTCTGAACATCCATAACATTGGAGGTCATTGCACACTGAGTCCGAAATTTCCACATGCGTTTTTCCATTTTTTCGTATTCCCCATCCTTTCCTATGCATGTTATGGAGGCGAAAACGCAGAAAATCAAACCTGATCCAAATTTTTTTTGACGGACGAAAGTTTCGGAGGCAATGTGCAAACATGATTGACACAACGTGAGGTCGTATTTTTTTTTTAACGTGTGAAAATTTTGGACGAAAATTTCGGACTCAGTGTGCAGTGACCTTTACTTGGATTGAATAGATTTTTCAACACCAATAGTGTGTAGTTTTGAAGAAAGGTCTCAGTGGGTGTGTTGGCGTTTGTGTTTTACTGGTGTTATTTTTGATGTTGCTATCAAACTCCTTTAAATATCAGTTGAATATCAGCAATGAACTGTAACTAAACTACAGCTCAGGCCCATTACAACCCACACTGGATAACAGCACACTATATGTATGCATAAAAACCGCTAGCTATCTAGCAGGCTAGTGTATCCCTGTAAGCACTGTATATAATACAGAATATATGAAACCTGTCCCCTTATGCTGGTGTACAGGCATATACCCAGATACATACAGTATGAGTTAGAGTCAGATTGGCTAAACTCCATGTGAGAGACACACAGCTGTGCTAGACAGTACAGAGAGACTGCAGTTTTACAGACATGCCAGCAGATATAAAGACAAAGAAATGCCAACAAATGAATAAAACAGGGAGGTCAGAGATGCAGCCTGGTGGGTGGTACACGAGTGGGTGACCTGAGTTTGATTCTGTCTGGGGTTTATAATTGTTTATTTTTGTTTCTTTACTTTCCTAATATGGGTAAGCCTCAACAACATAATAAAACAGTAAGGAATGTCATTTTTTATTAATAACTCACAGTGTGAGAAGGTGGAAAAAAAATGATAAATGCTGTTCAACCTTTAAGTTAACAAAGAGTGTCAAGGATTGATTGATTGATATGCACATGGTATTATGATAATGCCATAATATAATATAATATAATATAATATAATATAATTTATTTTGATTTATTTATTTATTTTTGCATATGCAGCTTTTAATACCATGTAAATAACATGGTAGTCTGTTATATCTGTTATCATGACTGTATTGTGTATTGTGTTGTATAAAAAAAGTTACATGTTTCATAATTCAAAAAATGTCCACTTTCAGGCTGTGGTACATGTGTCTTGTTGCTGTGAAATCTTTAATGATTTTATAAAGTAAGCATAAGAATAACTTTTTTTTATTGTTAGCAGTATTTCAAGGTGAACATTTACTGGACTGAAGCAACTTACATTTATTTCATTACTCAAACATCATGTTAAAATGCAAGTATCAAATATGATACAACAGAATTTTGATGAATGCTTATTTGTACATTTCTCAATCATTACTGTATTGCGCTGCGTTAAATATTTTGCCCCTGCAATTAAAAATACAGAGGTTTGATCATAAAACTAAGCATCAATCATCTTACCAAAACATATTGGGAGAGATATTTTTATATATTTATTTATATTATACATTTTTGATAAGTTTGGGCCTATTGAATAATATTTTTGCTTTCGTATTTCATATTTTAAAAAAAGATTTTTTACAGGGTTAGTGCAGATTTGTTTTCTTAGTGTGCATAATTCAGTGCTACACATTATTATTACAAAAAAATAAAATGTCTCTGCCTCTGAAACAACTTTCCTATATATCTGACATCTAACATCACCAAGTCCTCTTATTATCCAGCCCCTCCCCTTTTTTACTAGCCAATCAATTCCTGATAAATATTCCACCTTACAAACAGCAATGCTTTTTCACTTAAAATACTGTGTGTCACGTTACTGAAGTATGGGTTGAGCATGCCATTTCATTTTGACTACAAATAACTACTCTCTTGCATCATGCAACAGCATCCTGCATGAAACTGAAGTGTGCATAGGTTTCATTTGTTATGTAAAAGACTGGTGTGTTTCTCAAGTGGGTGAGAAAAATCTTGCTTCGCTGCCCACAGATGTATCTGAGACAGAGACAGAAAGAGAAAGACAGAGGCAGACAGATAAACATAGAGTGTGGAAAGAATGTCTCAGTGTATGGAGGAGGCCCCTGTGTACAGAACACCTGATCACACACACACACTTAATCAAACACACAACAAAACACTTAAACACACTCATTATTCCAACAGGCCTTACGTAGAACATACATGTAAAAACTCATGGGACAGAACACACTCAAACCCAAAAGACCAATTCGGCTGACCTTGAGTAAGAAAAGTGGTGTACTCAGGGAGAAAGCAGGGAAAAAAGATCTGTTTGTTTGTTCTCTTGAATTAACAGGAGATGGTTGTTAAGCTCTATTCGAATGGGACTGGTTTACCCGAGGAGGGCAGATACATTTGTCTTTCACAGACATACTTTGTTATTTTAATTCCATCTGATTTGAACCCATCTGTGTTTACTCACACAACATGGCTTAATCTTACGGAACAAGTTACATAGTGTGTTTGTGAATCCTGCTCTAAAGCACTATAAGGATGATAATTGTTTTTGAAGGTGGCGTCTGTAAAAGAAAATTTGCTTTGTGAAATTTTCAAAATTAATTTTGGATTAAGTACAATTTTTAAGATTTGGATAGGAATAAATAAAAATACAACAAAAAGAGAAATAATTTACAAAAATGTAGTTTGACTGAGAATTTACTTGCTAGAAAAACACTAGCTATGTTTCCAGATACCTATTTGTATGTGAATTTTGGGATATTGCAAAAAAAAAAATACTGGATGGAAATGTCAAGATGTGCATAAATTCTAAAAATATAATTTTGCGTTAGTTAAATTGGATGGAAACATGACATTTCTGAATCGAATGGCACAGAATAATTCATCCCTATCAATGCCATCTTAAAATATATATATATAT
>JAPMOO012027130.1:0-10015 GCA_029874815.1 Luciobarbus comizo
AAATTAAGGTTTTGGAGTGGCCAAGTCAAAGTCTGGACTTAAATCCGATTGAGATGCTGTGGCATGACCTTAAACAGTCCATTCATGCTCGGAAACCCTCCAATGTGGTTGAATTAAAACAATTCTTCAAAGAAGAGTGTGCCAAAATTCATCCACAGCGATGTGAAAGACTCATTGCCAGTTATCGCAAACGCTTGATTACAGTTGTTGCCGTCAAGGGTGGCACAACCAGTTTTTAGATTTAGAGGGCAATTACTTTTTCACGTAGGGCCAGGCAGGTTTGGACAGCTTTTTTCTCTTAATAAATGAAATTATTATTTCAAAACTGCTTTTTGTATTTACTCGGGTTATCTTTGTGTGATAATAAAATTTGTTTGATGATCTGAATATTTTAAGTGTGATAAATATGCAAAAAAAATAATAATTCACGGCATTGTATATTTTTGTTCCGTCCATTGCTATGGTTTTCATTGTGTCAATCATTGCTATTTCGAGAGTGAATCCTGTATAAATATGCAAAATCATTCACGAAACTTTACAGCATGTATATGTGTCCAAAAACAAAAGTTTCATACAAAAATTCTGAATGGATTATAGTGGTTCTCAATCCCAGCCCCTACATACCACTGATCTGCATATTTCAGATATCTCTTATTTAACACACCTGATTCAGATAACCAGCTCGTTAAAATAGGGCTCCATGCATGAACTGTGATCCGATTGACGGGGTCCCTACACAGTGTTCTTTGTTACCTACTCCCTGAGCAGGGGAAATCCGTTGAAGTTTACTTCACTTTGGAACATTCATTCACGGATTTCCGTTATGCCACTGCCTACAGGATCTTCACACAGAGACCAAACTTCCTAGAGAAGTGTGAAGTGTGACATAAATGCCACTGTAAATAAATAAAATTTAAATTCACATCTTGCACACTTTAATGCCTTTTGAATGGAACATATACACACCCTTCGAACTGGAATCATGGCGGAATATCCTGTGATGTCCACTTAACAGGGCACTTATGGTCGAATAGAACAAACGTCTGAAGCACACAAATAAGCACACTCCCTTTATTGTAACTATTTTCAGCAGCGAGTGAATTCTGACCAACTACAACATGTCTGATTGGCCATTGCGTTAAAGAATTAAACAGATATGTCTGTGATTTTCTACATTGCTTGACACTGAAAAACATTGACACTGATTCTTTTCAACAGTTCCGATCCCGGTTGCTATGGAACGGGTCATCAGAACCATGAGTTTAAAATGAAGATGTTTTCATAATTTAACCCACTGAGATCTCTCTTTCATTGGCTCCCTTCTACAGTTTACATTCCATGGACACTAACAGTGATGAGTCACTTGCATTGTCTCCCACTGATGCAGCTGCCATCATCAGCCTTCTTCACCAGTCATAAAAATCACTCTTGCAGGCAAAAAGAAGCGATTGGAATCGTTTCAGATTGCAACTCCCAATGGCTTTCACTTTTTCCATTAGCTGTGCATTTAGAGCTTTGTCCCTATTGAGGTGTCATTTGGTCTCCATTGGGCTCGGTGCCACGGTCTCAGATTCGGGTCTCTAACTTTTTGAATAGTCAGAAGTCTTCTGCTGTTTGTTAATGGCACACACTACATCTTCTCTGACAGGTGGACCGATGGCTCATATGAAGTTAAGCAGCAAGAGCAGGATTAATTTTCGCCATCTGATAGGTAATCGAAAAGTAGGTCCATGGGGACTGTGTGTGCCTCTGTCTCACCCCATCACCTCCATAAACAAAGCCAGTGTGTTGGCTACCCGAGCCTGGCAAACAATCAAAGGGTCAGATGCAGTTAGTTTGTTCGAGTTTGTTTGCGCTCGGGTGGGCTACATCTGTCCATCAGAATCTCTGAAGCCTGTATTTGGTGGCAAGGCTGACCCACTGACTTATGGGACGTGACAGCGAAGGAGAAACTTTACTGATTAAAAATTCCTTTCAGTCAGCTATGTGCATTTCCACCGAAATATCTATAGTGGGCTATGTAGACTATACAGCAGGGCTCGTCAACTAGTGGCCTGCAGGCCGAATCTAAGCCGTCAATCATTTTTATGAAACCCTCCAATTGATTTAGATGAAATTGTTGTGCTGCATTATACATCAGAGCGCTTTCTGTACAAATTGCAGTCTGCAAACTATATTTGGACTGGAGCCTGTGTTTTCTGTCCGTAGTTCAGCTTTCCAAATATGAACCGTGCAGGCATGAATGCGATTGTGTCGTGTCCTATCAAATGTATTTATGCAAATAACTTGGCCTCAGACAAATCTTCAGACATAAAAAGATGAGTTAAGACAGCTGAGATGGTCAGTTTATGTGTGATGACACACTAGCTTATTTTTATATATAAAAAACCTTCAAAGAAAAATGGCCAGTATGTTGTCTTATTTGAGCTGCTTTATGTATTATTACAAACATTAGTAACGTTTGTATTAGTAAGATTTGGGCTAAAATGTTACAACATAATAGTAATGTTAATACCCACAGTAGTGAGGAGGTTTAGATATTTTTTGGTTTAAGTTTACATGGAAGTGCTAAAAATCGCTNGACTGGCCCCTCGAAACAAAGTAGACAGCATATCAAATTCATATCTGAAGCAATGCTTTCAAGTGTTAAATAACAAATTAAATAAATTGTCAATAGTAGAAAAGTGATAATAGTGATTAATGTTGCAGAGGTGGATGCAATCAGATCAGCCCAATAAATTGATTAATAATGAAGTACTGCTGTTGTTTTAACAAGAGAAAAGTCTAGAAGTACATACATGGACAGATGTTCATGACGCAACAGTAAGTAAACTAAGACTACAGTATATGAATACAAACCATGTTCAGATCCTATTATATCACAAATTAAATTTGATCACACATCAGATTTGGCTGAGAAATTGAATGAAAAAGCTATTGTTGTGGTACATGAGAAACACATCAAATAGACATATTTTAGACATAGAATATATTTCACATACACTTTTAGGCTACAACAGCCTAACAAGATAATTTGAGAAATGGTTAAGTTTTCTTTCTTTCATTCTTTCTTTCTTTATGTCTGTATGTCTGTCTGTCTGTCTATCNTCTTTCTATCTTTCTATCTTTCTTTCTTTCTTTCTTTCTTTCTTTCTTTCTTTCTTTCTTTCTTTCTCTACATACAGTGGAAGTCAATCTTAACCAAAACAGTTTGGCTCTTTTTACGAATGGGCCATTGAACCATTGGTTAACCCAATTTATTTAAAACATTTTTTGTGTGTGTGTGTGTGTGTGTGTTTTCATAACTAATTAATTAAATTAACATATTATATAATCACAGATAATATATAATCGCAGATCAGATTAATTAAACATTTTGTATTAAACTAGTGGTCTCAGACTTTTGGATCCCCATTTTAAATCTATAATAAATGAAAATGTTTTGCTGATTTGCAAAGCAGAGTTACAGCCTCTAGAAACATAAAAAGTGGATGTCATTATTTTTTACCACTTTTCTATAATTTTCATTATCATGGATTTCACAGACAAAGTCTTTCTCCAAACAGTTTGTGAAATTTGTCCATGAAGCACATGATTAAAGGTTTAGTGAAGTGCCTCCTTCAGGTGAACCCAGCCTGTGATTGACAGTCATTAAAATGTCATTTACATGACATGCTCAACTGAATGGCCCCTTTTTAATTAACTTACATTCAATTGGCATTTATCATACATACACAAAGAGGTAGTATCCAATTACACAGATATTTTTACACAGCAGCCCAGTCGTGTGATAATGTGGTGAATTAATGAATTACTTCAAGCATGTACTCATAATCATTGGTGCTCATTAAGTAGTAGAAGCATGAGTCTCATGTTAGAGGAGAAGCATTTCAACCTGATGAGCTCTTTTTAATTTGAAAATTAGCATTGTTCCAATAATGAGATAAGCACATATGCTGTTAAGTAACAAGAATGATAATCAACTCTGACCAGATGTACAAAATGCAGCAAATCTGCCTCCCAACTCATTCAGTACAATGAAATTCTATATACTGTATAACGCTTAATTGTCTTCTCTGAAAACCCTGGAGCAACAGATGAAAGACCTGCATCGCGGCACAACAACAACACAGTCTTGGGCTGGAAATCCAGAGGCAGATCACTCTGGTATGTGGATGAAACTATGAGGGGGCTGAAGAGCAGAGAAAAGGGATTTCATCAGCATGCTTTGCTTTGAGTGAAGCATCTCCCGGCCGGTTTAGCTTTGTCTCTCTCTGTAAGACACGCACACACACCCACATGATGTTTTGAAGCTTGTTCAGATGTGTGCTTCCTTATCATTCATCCTACTGTTTAACCCTTCAGTGCTTGACGCTCATAAGAGTGGACTGACTAGAGGACCAAATAACATGGACTGCAAAAAATCATATCCGTTTGTAATTGTTGAGGATTTCATTTCAAAATCATGCATTAATAAAGAATTGGTCCTCCCTGACAGCTTCCAATCATCTGGGAAAGGCTTTTCACTTGATGTTGGATCTAAGCTGTGGGGATTTTCTCTCATTTAAACACAAGTATCATGGAGGTCAATTCATTTCAGGTGTTCGAAGGGGTTCAAGTCTGGACTTTCCAGTGTGGGCCAGTCTAGTTCTTCCATTATAACACAAGGCTTTCTTTGTAGACTGGAATCTAATCTGGCTTCTAACTGCTCCTCTAGTGTATGTCTAAGCTTATTTGTTAATTTTTCCCCCCATTTTTATACGTTAAAAATATTTATCGCAATTAACGCAGCATGCATTTTTTCCTGGCCTTCTTTGGCTATAGCATTACAGTAGACTATATCAACATGCATCATTAATTTGGTACAATTATGTCAAAATACCTGTTTTTGGCGAGTGACTTCATAAACAGTCCTAAATTAGTTAAAAAGTCCTAAATGTCCATCAAGAGTTTGGAGCAAATCGTATGTGTGTCAGATCCACACCATGTGCATTAGGTTTTAAAGTGAAACTTTTAAAGTGAAACCTGCTGCAGTCTGTCTCAATAATGTAATTCAAAGAACAACAGGAAAAGAGAAATCACTCACTGCACATCACTGATTAACTTTTGTAGCTTGAGTAAAGATGAATCTATATTCAATTTATAGTTCATACATACATAGTTTATAGTTTATGTGAAGACTGCTTTAAGATCACAATTTAAAATTTATTATATGTAACATTGAATGGCATTAATCAATGCTTAAGGGAATGGTTAAGTTTGAGGGAAAATGCATCTAATACAGACATCAGCAGTATTGGTATTGATGATGCTGGCCTTCATAAGTAATAGGCTAATCTAGTAAAAAGATGCCATTAAATACATATTAAAATATACCATATATATGTTTTTTTTATATATTGATTTGGATATGGATATTGATTATGCTGTTTACCTGTTTCAATGTTATTTGCTTGTTTTTATGTTAACACCATATATGCTTTGATATAAAAATGCTTGCACTTGCAATACTTGCTTTGTTAGGATGAATAAGCAACAGTTGTGAAAGTTAGATGTCTGAGTGCTCTGTGATCAACCACTAAGGTTAACAAGAGGGTACAGAATCTACAGTGAAGCAGAGGAAGAGTGCTAGACGCAGACAACAGCATAAGTGACTGAGGAAGGATATCCGTCTTATTAGATAAGAGTCACAGACATTGATATGTAGTTGGGATTCCCCAAGAAGTAGTAAACCACTCTTCAGATGCTGCCTGCATTACACATGAAGGACACCTGATACGCTATCGAGGGTGCGTAACAGCATTTCCAATATTTCTATTAAGAGTTTGATTATAGAACTTGTAGCTTAGCTGATTTTGCTTAATTGTTTTATTGTAACTAATAAAATAAGAGATTTTATTGTTACGATTGCCTCCTGTGAGATTTTACTTATAACTACAAACTGAGCCTCAAACAAGAACGACCACAAGGGAGTCTCTTCTACGTCTGTGGGCAGGTGAATACTTCACGGTTCAGGCTAGATTTGACTATTCTTACCCTACCAGAATAATCACAGGGTTAGATGAGATTCAATCAGAAATTATGACGATATGAATATATTATAATATGAGAGTAATTAGCTCATTTATTTATCTTAATTAACTGTAATCGGTTTACAGCACTAATATAAACTAATAAAATTAAATTTATTGTTAAAAATGGCAGTTGTGGTTGCCAGAATTTTAAATTTACATTTTATATTTACAAAGTATACTTCATTAACTGATATAATGTTAAGATATCGACATACTGAAGTACTAAAATCTGTACAGTACCTTATAATACCCTGGTAAAGAGCTTTTCCATGAGTTGAGGTAACTATTAATATATTAGTATATTAGAGGTGACACACACACACACGTTCACGCATACACATTGCTAAAAAGTTTGGAATAATTAAGATTTGTTAACGTTTTTGAAATAAGTATCTTATGCTCACCAAGGCAAGGAGAAAAAAAGCAGTAAAAACTGTAATATTTTGAAATATTATTAAATTTTAAAATATTCATCAGTGTCCCATCAGAAATCGTTTTAAAATGCTGAATTGCTGCTCAAGAAAGCATAAGAGATTTCTTTCAAAAACATTAAACATTTTCACACTGTTAAAATGTCAAAGGTGTTTGAGGCAATTATAAGAATGAATGAGCAAAATAAAATAAATAAATAAAATAAAAATCCTGCCTCCTATTACCAAAAACGTTTATAGCCTATTGTATAGCCTCATATATTATTTGCAATTTAACATTTTGTGCATCACATGGTTATAACAAAGTTCATTATGTGCTTCACTGGAGCCAAAGGTTCATTGCAAAGTGAGGACAGCAGCAGTGGCTCCCATCTGCTCTTCACTCTTGGATCCACTGCATACAACATAAAACCCACATCAACCATTTTAAGCTGGAATTCAGTGACTGAATTGATGCCAGATGAATATTACATTTGCCAGCATTCTCAGGAAAGTGCTTCAGTGTAATGACATGTCCATCACTTCTTTATTCTCCAAATAATCCATGTTTTTCAGCATGAAAAGAAACATTTTGGGAGAATACTGATTGTTGCTGTACATGTGTTGCAACTTCTCTCTGAAAAGATCTGGGTCAAGGGTTTGAGGAGTTGTACAATTCTCAGGTGCTATTTTAGCACGAAATATGTGCTTGAAAGTGTCTCTCTCTTTTCTGGTATTCTCCTCCTCACATTTCAGCCCAAATCTTTTATTCAATAGAATGGGTGGAGAAAAGCAGTACTTCCAGTTTTTAGGTCAATATATTGATATGGCCTAAAAACAGAGTAGGAGAAAGGGAGAGGAGTGGAAAGAGAAAGAAAAAGACAGACTTCTATGTCTATCAGTCTGTGTAAGGTGATTCCTATATTCAGACAGACACTTTTAACACCCTGTCAAAGCACAAGTGCACTCACTCAGTTTGTAAAGCACCGGAACAAATGGAAGCATAATGCCGGATCATGCTAATATTCAATCAGTCGCTCAGACATGACCAAACACCAAGACATCGATGTAGAAAGCGATTTATTTCAGGGGAAATGCTCTCGGTCGCTAGTAAGTAACTCAATCAGTGACATTTGTAAGGGATTGGCTTTGTTTGTAGCCTTCCCTAACTCCTGAACAAATTAGATTTTCCCACCAGGGAAAAGGGTTTCCATGGCCGTGCAGCTGCATGCAAACTTAGAATCACCACGCATGAGGCCGAGCATCAGCTGAAGTGTCGTAAAACTCACTTCGATTGGACTACAAAACCTAGAAATGCAATTGGTGCACTGATGATCACGCCTCACCATCTGGGAGTCAAAGGACAAATTTGGTTTTAGTAGTTGCCAAGAAAATGCCCGTCCACATGCATAGTGCCAACTGTTTGGCGAGAAGGGAATAGCGGTCTAAGATTATCAAAGGTTCTGGCAAGGCTCTGGAATTGAGTGCCCAGCTCGGTAGAAACATGCCCCTTGTGCACAAAGCAAAGGAAATATCTAGTTTCTAAGCCTTTCCTGAAGAATAACAGTATCTGTATGCTTTTCCTCAATACCCCATTGTTACTGAGTGGACCAAGTTTTTGATTGCTCAACAGACGTCATTGATAAATGTAGATGATCATCTGATGATATACTCATCTTCAATAAATCCTCTTTTAGATGTTTTGAGTTCTAAAAGGTATTGAATATTGAGCTCTTGCACCTCAGTCAATCTAAATTTGCAATTAACACAACAATTTGGGAGCTGAGAAGTATTTAGAAAAATTCCTCAAAATAGGGTAAACTGCAGATGAGTCAAAGTTCTTCCCTTGTGAAAAAGAAGTATACTTTTAAAATGACAACTTATTGTGGAAATAATATTTGCGAACTGAATGCACTGTTTTCAGGCACTTCAATTAAAATGGATCATAATTTAAATTTATATTAAATGCAATTAGTTGAAGAGTGTTTTTTAAAAGTAGGATTAAATACATCTTTAAATGAAGTTTCATATAGGCTACTATTGTTTTTGAAATATGATTAAATGTACTGACAAGTATTTATGGTAAACTAAACATACTTTAAAGGGGACCTATTATGCCCCTTTTTACAAGATGCTAAATAAGTCTCTGATGTCCCCAAAGTGTATATGTGAAGTTTTAGCTCAATATACCCCACAGATAATTTTTTATAGCTTGTTAAAATTGACACTTTTAGAGTATGAGCCAAAACTCGTTGTTTTTGAGAATGTTGCTTTAATGCAAATGAGCTGTTGCTCCCGGAGAAGAGGGCGGAGCTTCAAGAGATCCAGCTCCGGCATTAGCAGTGCTAGCCTTAGCAAATAAACATTCCACAATTAGTACAAGCCTGTTATCTTTACAGAAAACTACTTGGTTTCAAAGTCAGTCATCTGATTATACTGTGCATAATAAATTGCCATTTACGAATTACACAGACGCAGAGCACAGCGGGATAAAAATAACAACATAGCTGGTTCTTGCTATCACAAACTTTATAAGTCCCACTTCTGATTATGATCTCGACAACTTCAAGCGATCGACTCACATTGCTTTCATATGCAACTTTTAACTACCACATTCCTATTCATGATCATTCTGGGAAGGCAGCATCAGTGAAAACAGACAGAGACAATGCTAGCTTTAGCAATTAGCCTTACAGAGTGCCAAGAAGCTCTTTCAGAAAGACAGTTTAGAAAACAAACACGTGATACTTACGTTGGGAGAATCTGAAACAGCTCTTTTGGAGAGACTGTTTATGATTTATTGGTTTTATTAAAAAATAAGTTGGTGGATTTTTAAGATTATAGGCTGGTTGTTTTCACACACTGCGGCCACACAACTGTGTTCAAACACCTTATAAAAGTGATTTTTGCATAATAGGTTTCCTTTAATAAAATTTCTGTTGAAACTTGTATGCCATGTTTTAAATATATCTGTAATTACACATTTGTAATGATAAAGTTGCAATTTAGTACATTTAAAATATATGAACTATTACAGACACTTTACATGCGCTTTAGTTTGTTAGTCAATACACCAAAATAAGTGTACTTCTTTAAAGCATGACAAAAGTCAAATGTATTTTAAAGTAAAACCTTTAAATAGACAATATTGCAAAGTGTATTTTTAATAGTGATAGTTAAGAGAGCACACTTTCATAACTATAAGTACACTTAAGTGGAGTTTTATTTCATAAATACAATCATTTTTAAATGTCCTTTTTAAGATTTGAAGCACACTAAAAATACACATTTATACAGTTAATTATACTTCTTCACAAAGGATGTGCTTCTTTTTAATAAGTAAATAATTTGTGACAATTAAAAGAATGATCAAGACCAGATCATGACCACAACCTCAAAAATCATCAATCTGGAGTCTGAATGAATCTGCCAGCCAGTGTTACAGAAAGCTCTTTCTATCTTACACCGGTTTTGGAGGAGCTTTCCTTTTGGCTTGGGTTTGGTTTCATGTAAAGGGTGCCAATATCGAGT
>JAPMOO012027159.1:0-10152 GCA_029874815.1 Luciobarbus comizo
GCTTCACAACTTTGCAGAAAGTTTATGTTCACATACTGCTACATGAGACACTGCATGAAAGGTAATATTCAAAAAGGCATAATAGGGGCACTTTAAAAATAACATATATATACACAGCAGCTATGGATGTGCAGTATATCTGTACCATTTTGGTTATCAGCTGATATTATTTTTTTTCAATCTGTATTGGCTGTTATTGGATATTTAATTGTATTATACATCTAAATTTAGATGTAAACGATCACTTAATCACAGAGAGCCTACTGTACCGTATTTGATACACAAATTTCTTAGGCCTCTAAATTATCAATATAGATAATTTAGTTTGTTTGTTTTTTTGACATCAGGACATCAGAATACTGATCTTACTGATAATATTGTTGTATGTAATCTTTAGCAAGTCTCAAAATGAATATCTACTTTTCATCCTGTACATTATAATGTTGTGATGCCTAAATTCACTTATATTATTCAAAACTGTCAACTTATATTATTCAAAGGTCAAAAAAACTGTAAAAAATGAAGTATGCATGAATGAATAGTTCACAGTAAGATCAACAACATAAATATAGTAAACCGATTTTCGTTTCATGCCGAATTTAACATGAAAACTATTATTGGTTATTCAATTATAATTGGAAAACTATTATAATGCAACACATTTTCTCCTTCCGTTCACAGAGTCCATGCATCCTGAAATCACCTCATGTCCAGCTGAGCTCCCAGCATGTCTCGTGCCTCCTCTACGGCGAAGCGCTATGCCGGCTCTTCTTATACCAGTCACTACAGTTCATATGGCTCCTCCCTGACTCCGTCGCTGGGCTCCTACGAGCGGGACAAGCTGCCCTATAAGAGCTCCTCCTCAGGATACTCCTCCTCAAGCTACCTGAGCTCAAGCGCCTCCCGCTCCCGCAACTACAGCTCTTTGTCTGAGCCAGACCGGGGTCGGCCTATCCCTCGCACCGATTTGCTGGGCAGCCGGCGCAGCGAGAGCCTGAGCCGCACACCGGCTAAGGGCTATGGCTTGGGCCTCAACGGAGGCTCGGGATATAGCAGCTACAGCTACTCTCCGGCCCCCACCAGCTACCTCTCCTCCTCACCCGTGTCCTCCAGCATCTCCCTCAGTCGCAGGAAGTCGGTGAGTCAGAGCGATTTGACGCACGATCTGTCAGCTCTGGGCCTGAGCGAGACGTCTAGCGGCAGTGGCCTGAAGCAGTCCTACCACAGCCGAGGCACTGACGTATCTGACTCCTACGGTAGCACTCGCTCCAGCTACGGCCTCTCTCGGAGCACCACGCAGGATGGCCTGAAGAGCAGCAGCAGCCGATTCTCCTCCAGCTGTCGCTCCACCTCACCAGTCAGAGAGTCCTTGGTAAGAACATTCGTGTTTTCTCATTGGACAGTACCCATTTATTTCCATAACATGCTTATGCTAGGATTGTGTTTTTCACTGATCTTTAATTTTGCATCACTCTCCTTTCTCAAGTGTTACACAAGTGCCCTTCCGAAACTCAGAGAGTTTGTGCTGAAGGTGTAAGGAATGTGTAACGTTCAGCTGTGTTTCAAGTGTCTCTTGTGATATAAGTGAACTCATCTTAGGAAGTTGCAGATAAAATGACTGATGTGGTCAGGTATATTTAGAATACCATACTAACATAAAAACTCTACTACTAGATGGGAACATATGGCTTGGTGTAATTATCAGTAACTGCAGTTTAATTAATTAAATAGTGAAACATGGCACTGTCGGCTCCCTGCAGTTTTCTGCCAAAATAATAACTTGATGGTTTAAGGTTTGAAAATGAAGACCACAATAAGTGTTATTGTTGATTTTACAGTTTACTGTAAGATAAAATTATTATTATCATTATTTTTCTTAAAATTTGTACAGTGAAATATTACAATATTTAATTTTGTTTAACATTTTTTATTTAGTTACTATTACTAATTATTATTATTATTATAGTCATATGGATATATAATTACAAAATTTTGGATCAAATTTTGCAGCCCCACAAACAAGCACAGCATACCTAGAGGTTTTTTATCGCAATCACAATTTTTATCTTAATTTGATTTTTTTTTTTCCCAAATCGTGCAGGCCATGATGCAGTGTGCCCTACTTAACCTGTGTGACAAATGAACTCAAAAAAATATCAGCTGTGATTTTTAACATCTCCTTGATTAATGACATTTGTACTCAAAATGTATTAAAAGTGCAAAAATAATGTTTTTAGGAGGTCATAAACGAACCTTTTATATATAAACTTATATATAATAATCAGTATACGTTACAGGGTATACTATGAAATATAACGTATGCTATTATGTTATTCTAAACATATTCTGAGCATATCCATATCCAAGTTTTGCCATTGAAGTTATACAGAATGTGTTTAATGTGCCTGTGTTGGATTCACAGTGCTTCTAATGATGAATTAAAATGTCTGCTTACATTATGCTAAAAATTATGGTAAAAAAAAAAATTCTGTGGAATACAGTCTGTGGCTATTCTCTTAAATTAGTTGCTGTTCATGTCATTAATTTAAGGTGCTGCTCAACAAGGGAGCCCAGGCTAAATGAGCAGTGCTGAGCAGTAAGGTCTGTCTGACTTTAAAATGATTAGTCTAGACTACATTAATTTACATCTAAGAATTCCAGAAACTAATCAGCTCAGTGAGTGCAAGTCTGAGTGTTTTTGTCAACTCAATTTAATTATCACACTAATGCTCCAGATATCCTGGCCATTCATGCTGTGATAAACCAGGCTACTGTTGACAAATGCAAGAACTAGAAGATATGCACTATAATTCTTTCAGCGAACCCTAAAGAGCTCAAGACAGCCAGACTGGAGGTTTTATTATTTTCTTTTTAATATTTTGAACCATAGAATATTGGATAGCTGTGCATTTAAAGGGATCGTGAACTGTTTTGTACTGTTATCTGAGGTCCACTTATAATGTTATCAAGATTTGTACATCAAAAAACATAATTTAGAAGTAATAAGTTATATTCTGTCCTGTTTTAACCCCCCTCATTGTTTTAATAGGCGTGGCAGATTGTAGACTCAGAAGTAAATGCCCACTGCTTTGATTGGCTATGATTGGCTAACAGCGTACATTCATTCAATCATAGATGGACACCTCTGTGATTTAGGTTTAAAACGCATAATTAACTCAATACATATCAAACGATCTGTAAGAATAGACAAAGCAATAGTGACCATGTAATGAAAACAGTTACTCACACTTGTGTGTTGCGACATTACTGTCAGATCCAATTTAATCGGCACAGCATTGTCTTTTAGTTTCAATCTTTCTGAAAATCCCATGCCGAATTGTGCCTTAAAGTAAAATTAAGTGATAAAACGTGGTAATGTGGTAAAATGAAGTGAACAAAGGACCAAGTTCTTACTGACACGGTCTGGATCTTCATTAAAAATCAAGTTCATCCACTCTTTCCTAACATTGGAATCAGAAGGAAGGCAACGTAAACACTGTTTTTTCCACAACTTGGCACTGCACAGCATCTTGTTGTCTTCAGAGCCATCTTTATCATTTGGTTTCTGCATAGACTTGCATGTTCACCTCTCTTGTGAACACTACATGTGCAAATCGGTGGGCGGGGCTAAACATGCAGTGATTTCGAAGCAGGTGTTGATCTTCTTCTGCGGAGGCGGTGCTTATCCACGCTATTACATCATAGAGTAGAACATTCCACAAGCTGTTGTTTTGGAAGACTGTCTTCAATATAATAAGCTGTTTTTAGACTAACAACAAAGTTTTGAGTTCTGAAACTTACAGAATGTTTTTATAGTACAGTGACCTATTATGTCAAAAGATCAATGGAATTTTGGTTACTCAGTTCATGACCCCTTTAAGCAGTGCATTCACAGTGTTGCCAAAAGGGGTGCTATAATGAACAGTTTTTTATGACCATTTATCAGATCTTGAATTTTAAAGTTTTCAATTTATTAGTCAATTAATGAGAATGACAGGAAGTGGAGTTTACTAAATTGGAATTTAAAAATAATAATTTCCAAGAAATGAAGAGTTCTTCTTTCCTGTCTGTAAGGTCAATACAACCTTCAAAATAAATACTTTTTTCTTAACTTTTTTTTTCATGGAATTTCAATTCATTGTAGTTCTGCTTCCTTGCATTCAAATCAAAATTAAATTCTAGTTTCTTTTTGCTACCTCGAGTAAAATTAAATTCTGATTGAGGAATTGAATTTGATTATAAAAAATAAAAAAAGCTTTTTCAATTAAGTTCTGAATGGTGCACAACCCTAAACTACTTACCAATTACCGTTAAACTGTTAACATGTTTCTAGCTCTCTGAATAGCTAACAGGTCCAGTGCAGTGGCACAGGTACATCTGAGGGTAACACTATCAGCCCCATGAGTACTGACGTTTGTTACCACCACAGTAATGCTAGAACACACATTAGGTGTGCGGGATTGCGCACTTGCAGTGCCTTTGTGTACTTGTGTAGTGTATATTTCTGGCCTAATATTTCTGTGTCCTTATTCTGGTTTATCCAAAGTATTTTTGCTGACCAAATCAGTTTTGTCAGTGTGAGGAAAAGCACAGCCTACAGGTATACAGTTTATCCTGTCTCTGACTACCATTAAACTATTTTGGTTTCCCAGCCAATGGTAGGTTAGTGTTACTGAGAGTCTTTTCATAGCTGGGCCAGCATTAACACAGTTTCCCTGCCACAGTCTGACTCTTTCCATTCAGTGATTTTATTAATGATGCCAGTCTGTCTGAAACAGAGAGACTTTGCACTTCCGTAAGACAGGAGTAAACAATCCTCGTCACGTTTTCTACTACCTACTCTTTGCGCCAAGATTTTTTTATGTAACAGGTCTGTTAAAATGTAGGCTGTTCCACAACATTAACGTAAGTACCCTCTTTTTTAAAAAAAAGTTTAGAAAACTTTTCACGTCTGTTTTGATGAGGCTCAGACCTACTGGATACAACCGCCTCCGTTTTTGGGCCCTTTTTGGCACTTGTTTATTGGCAGTGTATCTCAGAGACCGCTGAGAGCTCAGAACTTCTTATTCTCTTCACATGAGGTCCTTAAAGAGGAAACCCAGTGAGTACAAAGTGTCCCTCTGATGTTTTCCTGTTTAAAGTTGTGTGGGTGTTGGCAACTGAGATTTGCAGTATTAAATTTCACTCACTCATCACATGCTCTTTCATTATTAGAGCTTCCAAAATTGGTGCTGCTGTTTACAAAGCATTTCATAACAGGTCACCTGCTTTTTTTTTTTTTAAAGAGTCTTTGAACATTTCAGCAGAATCAGCATTTATATAGTGGTGCCCTGATGCACATCAAGTCATTTGGATGGATCTCTGGCACTCATTCAAAGTGTCTAATTACACATTTCAAGAAACGCATCAATCCACACTGTTTCCTTTACCTTTTCACCCTTGTTGTGTTCTGTAGCATGTCGAGGAAGTGTTTTCATTTGTTGTTTGCTGTGTACATAGACTTAGTCATAAGACAGGAAGGGTCAGAGTGATCCGTCTCCCTCTCTAAAAGGCCACTTCAATAACAGGTCACCCAACTTCCTGTTTCTATATAAACATGGATTAACATGCTCAGCATTCTGTGGTTTTCTTTACAGTTAAATCAACTTCAGTGAAATATGGTGTGAATAAGACATAGCCAGAAAGAAAAACGATTCTGCGTCATAAAAAGTAGATTCATTGTATTCATTATAAAGACTAGTTTATCCTTCTCAACATCGCTGTCGGCTGTGTAAATGCAGTATAGCGTCTACCTTGACTAAAGTCTATAGGACTCTGTGGGATGCTTGTAGAGTGTGTTCTTCAAAAGTCACATTGTTCTCATGTAGGTAACTTTTATGCTGCATTACATGTTTCCAGTATATCCAGAACTGGGTTGCAGCTGATGACATTTGACCCACCGTCTCATAAGAGCATAACAGCCTCAGTCTGTTGTTCTCTTTTGGGGATTAGTGTGTTTCATACCCTGTTCTAATTTCTCTGCCACTTTTACAGGCAAAGTTTAATGCTTCTCTAATACTGTAGTGAGGGCGACAGCTGAGCTGAGTTGAACATGGAGCCCAGCCCAAAAGACTAGACATATTGTCCTACTTTTTGTTGCTTGCATTGTTGACAGTTGTTCTATTTTTCAATCTGATTATAAAATTTTTTCCTGTTGAAGAACTGTAGCCGTAAGTTAATTTAAATGTATTTGTATAGCACTTTTTACAATACACACAGTTTCAAATCAGCTTCGTGGAAAATTATACGGTAATATCTTCATAACCATAGTCGCATGTTGCATATTAGATTGTTTACAATAAAAACAATCATGCAGTTGAGTTTGCTACATATTAGGCCTATATATCTCTTGTCGTGAGTGTACTGTACCTATTGGATATACTTATTTACACAATTCCATATATAGCTGTGTGATAATTTGTGACCCTGGACCACAAAACTTGTCATAATTAGCACAGGTATATTTGTAGCAGCAATATAATACATTGTATAGGTCAAAATTATTGTTTTTTTTAATGCCAAAAATCATTAGGATATTAAGTAAAGATCATGTTCCATTGAGATATTTTGTAAATTTCCTACCGTAAAAATATCAAAACTTATTTTATTAGTAATATGCATTGCTAAGAACTTCATTTGGACAACTTTAAAGGCGATTTTCTCTTCTTCTTTTTTTGTACACTCAGATTTCAGTATCTCAGTCAGATATTGTCCTATCGTAAACATACATCAATGGAAAGCTTATTTATTCAGCTTTCAGATGATGCATAAATCTCAGTTTCCCAAAATTGACCCTTATGACTAGTTTTGTGGTCCGGGGTCACATATAGTTTACATTTTGCAACAATATAAACAAAATGTAATTCAGAGCCCGACCAACACTTTGCGGTGTCTTTTCGATGTAAGTAAAGTTGAAACTGATTTAGGGTGTTCCGTTTTCGAGTTGAGAAGGGTTGTGTGAAAGTGGTCCATTTAAAAAGAGTAATAAGTCCTTGAGGGCCATACGATTATTGTAAATCTCTGTCATTGCGGCGTGTTTAACCAGCTGCCCTCAGTGACGTCGGATGCGCGCGCTAGGCTTGTGTGGGCGGGGCTGTAGTGAAAAGACATGGATCCGCGCGCTGCCTCCAGCCTGGAACCTGACAGCTCTTGCTTGCTTCCCTCACTTGTCTTTGAGAACCCTGCACTGTCTACTTCGACACGTGAGAGAAATCTTATTTGCATGGGCGAACAACTTTCTTCGTTTATTGTTTTGTGAATAGTGTTTCGATTGTAGTGGGTCGGTCAGCGCGCGATGTTTTATTCGTCCCCAGTGCTGCCTCGCACCGTTGTAGAGGTCGTTTTCTGATCAAGTTGCTTAACGTTACCTGAAGGGCCCTGGAATATTTGATGCGAGAACGTCCATAGTTGCTGTTTCTTAAAGTTGGTGTTTATACACCGCAGAAGGATTTTATTGATTATGCCCAGCATGCGACATTCATATACAGTTACAATACCAGAGGAGCCACCTGCGACTGCGTTTCCTCTTCTAAAACAGGACATGCGGAGGAAAAGCTCTACTATGTCCGGCTCCATGCTGGTCTCCACATTCGTTGGACTTCTGATTAATCATGCCAAGGTATGAACACGATTCATAGGCGTATTACTGCAATTCGTATTAACATTTATTCATCTGTTTTTATTATTATACTAATTTCATTACTACTTGTTCATTATAGGTAACAATTATTTTATAACAACAAAAATCGTATTTTATAGTCATTAGTCGTTGAATGCTATCAGGGTTTGTAGTTTATATATGAACTATTCAAGTTCTTACTAGCATATATTCTAGCTATTAATCTATTCCAGTTTGATTAGTATTTGTTCAACTAACCAGCAAACACACTAGTCCACTCAATTAGTACTTGTAAAACTGAAAAATTATAACTATCAGAAATAGATAACCAGTAACTATTAGAATACATATTGGTCATAAGTGAATATTTTCTACCTGAACCACTGATCTTGCCAGTACCAAAGGCATGCATAGCTACTTAAGACTAATGCGATATTAAACAGTAGCAAATCAAGTACTAGTACGCAATAAACAAATACTACAAAATAATTGAATACATACTAGTTACAACTGGAATAAGTACTAGTGTCTAACTGACTAGTGAAAACATCGGATTGTAGCAATAAAAATAAGTACTATTAACATAAAATAGATGCTAGTTAATTTCAAGGGATAAATGATAAAGCATGAATGGGGCTTATTGAGGCCCACTGAATAAGCCTTAAAAAGTAGTTCACGCTGTGATGTCATTAATATTGCACTTATTGCCATCAGTAATCTCTTTGTAAGGGATCAGTATTCTGACAGGTCACTGCTTATATCATGCAAATTAATCTTGCATTTGCTGTTTCAGTGCATCTACTTATTCTAACCACTGACTGTTATGTTATGTTTATGCCGGTGTGCACTTTGAGATAAACTGATGAAGCAGTCTTATTGATGCTATAAAAAATAAAAAAAGTTTAGGTTTCGATGAGAGCACCTTACATTGGGTTTACAAGAAGGCACACTTCATTATTTTTTTAAGTGAAACAACATAAATCAACAGCAACCTGCATGCTGCTGATGAATGACGCATGAGGCAGTTCAGAATGGCTGTTCGTTGTTATGTAATGAGCAGAAATCCCATTAGAGCTCACTCATGCATCCAGCAGCGCTCTCAGTCCCGCCCCATGCCACCAGGGTCAGGACTAGGCCTGGTGTATCAGCTTTGTCGCTGAAACTTCATTTTCTGCCGCGCGATTAGTTTCAGTGTCACGGAATGTGTTTCGATATTCATCAGGACACTTATTTATTAAATTACCCATATATTTAGCATGTGTAAACAGGATTTTTTCTATGCAGTTTTTGTGAGTCACTTCCCCTGGAGGTGTGACAAGTATAATGTAATTTTGAAGGACATGGTGTACCAGCAGTGCCTTTATCTTGGTTGGCCAAAACAGGACAGTCTAAATGAAGTGTTTTGTACTAATTTAACACATTGGTACATGGGACAGAAGTTTTGGCACAGGAGCTTGAGTATTCCTGGGGAATTCAGGTCTACAAACTGTGTCCGAGTTCAAAAGACTTCTTTAAACAGAAGAAAGTTACAAGGAAAATCTCTACCAGCAGAGAGCTAAGAGATGTGTGGAATTATTTGGCTGGGAGTGTTGGACAGGAGAGAAAGTTTACACAAAAAAGAGATGGTATAAACTCTAAACAGTATAACGGGTTCATCTCACATTTTAAACCAACTACCAGAGCTCTTTAATGAATATTATGTGGGTCAGTGCTGATGACTGAAGGCTGCTAGTCTGGATGTTTCATTTGGGTATTTGCTCCACATTTTCCTCTCACAGCGAGCTGTTATAAAAGCAGGATTAGTCTTCCCTCACCTCTGTAATGAGGAGAATGCCATAAAGAACACCGTGATCCACTTCCACTTTCTCCAGCCACCAGAGAAATAGAGGGAAAAAGTGTTATGGAGGAGGATTCATTAAATCACACTATCAACAACATAAAGGCAAAACCCATATCAAATTGTTATATTATGTTCTAATGCTTCATTATACATTCATTCAATATACACTGTTAAACAAATACATTGAAGTTCTCCACCCAGAGTTTACAGCTTTGCCTTAGAACTTTCATCATGCTCAACCTTTAACAGGTTTCTCCAGAGTTTCCAAAGGCACTTTTCATCCTGAGACCAAGTGATGCAAATGTTGTAAACTTTTGAGAAGGTTATTAGTTGCAGGGTACATGTACCACTATATTGAGAAGCAACCACAAGCTGCTTTTGCAACAACAACAGCATCGTCCCATTTCACACAGCAGTGGACGTCTGCTTCAGAGTGAATCACAACAACCTAAAATAGACCTACTTTGTACAAATGTTTCCTTGACATGCAGCAGGACATGTATCCCACATTTGACATTCATTTTGATTTCTCAGTTTTAGTACAGTATGATGTAGGACGTTGCAGATGGCCACGTTTGCATATAGTGTCTTGGTTTAGTGCCTGTAAAAATCCTGTGGCCGTCAAAGATGGCTGTCAAGATCAGTGTTGCCGAGA
>JAPMOO012027201.1:0-10331 GCA_029874815.1 Luciobarbus comizo
TTTGAATTCTTGTTAGTTCCTGATAATTCATGAGATATTAATGCATGAAGTAACGCATAATTCATGCATGAATTTATGCATGAATTCATGATAATTTGTGCCCCCTTAACTAAAGTGTTACCGGACGCATTGCTACAATTTAATGAAGAGCAACCAACTAACTAACTGATAAGTTGCTAGCTATCACAAGACTTTCACTAATGGTTAATGACAGCATGTGTCATTTGACATATTGTCATTTGGCTTGTAGTGAACTACCGACACTGCAACATTTTGATTTACTTGTGAAGGTATTTCAGCTATAATCATTTGAAAAGTTTGATCAAACTTTCCTGGAAAAGTCCCTCGATTGACCACTGCTTTTACACAGATATGCACCTGTCCCTGAAGCTTTCCCATGCTCAATGACTCTTGAATGATTTCTGTGAAAGAACAGTAGCTATGCTCAGAAAATCAAGTCCAGTCGTGCATGAAAAAAGCTAAGTAAACAGTCTCCAACACCACAACTTCATCAAAGAAAGTAAATCTTTTAATTCTCGTTCATTTTAAATTCTCCATGTTCAGTCACTTACTGCTTGCTCTTAAGGACTAATGGCCTTCAGTTGCCAGCTGTACTCTTTCACTATAAAGGAAATAGAAGCATTCAAGGAGAGGAACTCTACAAGTCAGCAATGGCTGATCAATGGTCTGGATATGGTTGTTTGTTAAATATGGTTCCAAATAGAGCAATTAGTCCTTTTCTGGACCACCTGGTAGAACATCTGCTCAAATACACATCAAGTAAACAATAATTCTCTGCCAAATATTTGTGAGCTTTTTTTTTTTATACCTTGACAGCATTTTATGAAATAGTACTTTCCTAACAAATTAGCACAAATAGGAATAACAAACAGAAGTTCATCCAAGATATCGTGTCAATATCTATGTATCATATGTCAAGTCAATTCACCTTTATTTATTCAATACAGATAAAATAGCAATATTAATGTTGCAAAATTAATCGGTTACAAAATAACTTTAATTTCAGCTGTAATGCAGTAGACAATAGTGCCATTATTCAGCTCAGTTTAGTTGAATGTTGTTTCAGTAACAGTGTCTATGTTATAAAGATCATCAATTATGAAGCAAATTCAATTTCATCTGTAAAGAAGCCCTACATGTAATTTTTCAAAAACGCTTTAGAAAACTGAGTCAGGGCCGAGCACCAAAACAAGCTTGTAGCCAATCAGCAGTAAGGGGTGTGTCTACTCATGATGTGGAGGAGAGAGCGTTCAGTGAACAGCTGAGCCGAGTGACAGAAAGATATAGATGGCAGATAAAAAACAAAAAGAGGAAAACGTCTGAACAATAAGGCAAGAATTAGGACCCATGTAAATATCGGATCAGCTTTCCAGCGCTGTAGAGACCTCAAGTAGCGGAAGGCCTTCGATCGGACTGTTGCTTTCTCAAATGTGTTGTTTGATAATGCATTAAGTTAGTGTTCAGTGATGCATCAAGTTTGATTGTGCCGAAAGCATTCTGTCATGCCTGACCAATGTAGGTGTTCGTTTACTGTGGTCTGGGACAAAAAAGTGGAAGTAAAGAGTTACGAGAAGTTGATGCTACTCGCTGTCGGTGTGATCTTTTTCAAATGCAACATTTGGGATGAGGATGGCTGATATCGCAGTACCACCTCCTGCTCCTTTCCTTGCTCTACCCAGCGAGCCTCCGATTCCCTGGACTCGCTGGTTACAGTCCTTTGAGACTTTCATCTTGGCAGTGGGGCTGACTGACGTGAGCGCAGCCCGCAAAAAAACGCTGTTACTGCATTGCTTGGGAGCCGAGGATCAGCGTGTGCTGGGAGCGCTCGAGTCGGGCACCACAAGTGATTATAACACAACCGTGGAACTACTGACCGCACACTTTGCAGCCCCACAGACCTCTCTCTTGCGACATTTTTTGTTTCGCCAAAGACACCAGCTGCCCGGTGAGTCTGTGCAACAGTATGTAAGGGATTGGCCAGCACATGCAAGTTGGTGCGTTGCAGGACGAAATGATTCGTGACTAGTTAATTGAATATACCAATGATGCAAAACTGCGTGAAACTCTGCTGTTAGAACCGGATGATTTATCGCTGTCCTGGGCAATCACAATTGCATTACGAATAGAGAGTGCAGCTGCATGTGCGTCGGCTCTGACCCGACAGCTAACAATCGCGGACTGCCCGGCCCCCTCCCCCATGCCACCATCGATGTTACAACCCAGCCAGAATGATACATTAGCGGCAGCAGATTCCTCTGCAGTTATGCTACTGAGGCGCCAGCAGCGGTCTCGGCCACACCCACAAGCACAAGCATCACGGCCCTGTGATAACTGTGGATCTTCATCACATCTGTCTAGCGCACAGAACTGCCCAGCACGTTGCCAGACATGCCTCAACTGTGGTAAACGCAATCATTTTGCCTCAGTCTGCCGCTCTGCTCCAGCTGTGTCAGCCCAAGCACCCACTATCATTCACAATGTTTACTCTGGACCAGTCTCATTTAAAGCATGTTCAGTGCGCTTAAATGATGTGTGTATCCCACTTCTTTTGGACACTGGTGCCAGTGTGTCTCTCCTGAATATGCAAACATACAGCACTTTTTTCAGAGTACTGCTACTTTCGGCACCCTCTGTTTCGCTCTGTGGCTATGGTGACTCAAAGATTGACTTAGTGGGTTCCCTGTAAGTAACTGTTGGGTATGGCAACAAGATGGTGCCCAGCTTTACCTTCCATGTTGCCCGTCGTGGGGCCAACATGATGGGTCTGGATGTTGGCATTACTGAACTAGTGGATGCGTCGCCCTGGGTCTCAAACCTGGTGGTAGCTCAGAAGAAATCAGGGGCCCTACCGGTGTGTGTCGACCTGCGAGCAGTGAATAAGGCAGTGATCTCGGACAGATTCCCTCTGCCTACCTCAGAAGAACTCACTGCTCAGTTCCATGGCTCAACCGTGTTCTCTAAACTGGATCTTAGACAGGTCTACCTACAAGTGCCTCTCCACCCCAACAGCAGAAACCTCACAGCCTTCGTGACCCATGCAGGTGTGTTTCGCTACACGCATATGCCGTTTGGACTTAGCTACGCCCCAACTGTTTCCAAAAAAATCATGGTGTCGGTATTGGCTGGTGTACCGGGGGTGGCCATTTACCTGGATGATGTAGTTATCCATGGGCCCACCCCCGAGAGACATGATGAACGCCTCAGCAGAGTCTTTGCAGCCCTAGCGAAACACAAACTAACCCTCAATGCTGAAAAATCTGTTTTCTCTGCACCGATTGAATATGTGGGTTTCCGGCTGTCGGCAGATGGCGTCACGCCACTTCAATTAAATGTAGATGCCATACTGGCAATTCCTGAACCCAGCTCAGCTGTGCAGGTCGCCTCCTTTTTGGGCATGAAGGGCTACTACCTGAAGTTCCTCCCACATTATTCTGCTACCACTGCCCCACTATGGTGACTGCTACGTAAGGATGAGCCATGGGTGTGGTCACAAGCTTGCTCTGATGCTATGCGTGCGCTCAAGGTGCAGCTCACCACAGCCCCAGTGTTGGCTCACTTAGATATCTCCAGCCCCACCTTGGTGACCTGCGATGTGTCGGCTACAGCCATAGGAGCAGTGCTGTCACAAACCCAGCGGGGCGTTGAGAAGTCCATCGCCTTTGTGTCATGGGCCTTCAATCAGACAGAGCAGCACTACTCAGTGGGGGAATGTGAAGCATTAGCCTGCAACTGGGCCTGCGAGAGGTGGCACTTGTATCTCTATGGCCACGCCTTCACCCTAAGGACAAATCACCAGGCCCTGACCGCAATACTTTCCACATCTGGGACAGGCCACTGAAACTACACCGCTGGTCCGACCGTCTTCGCCAGTATAACTTTGACCTGAAGTTCACCCCGGGCAGATACAATGTTGTGGCTGATCTACTGTACCGCTCCGCTCTGCCACACCCCTCCACACACACACACACACACCGACACGGATCAGGTGGAACAGGACATTTTCCAGTTACACACACCCTTCCAGGCCGTTGTATCGTTACAAGAACTGAAGGAGACATCGGAACAGGATCCGGCCCTTCCTCAGCTCCGAGTCTATATTCTGAATGGCTGGCCTCAGGAGGTACCAGAGGGGCTGGCAGCATTTTCCAGAATAAAGCAAGAGCTGTCCTGCTGGAACGACACCTGTGTGGCACGCAGCCTCTGCACAGTCATCCCCAGCACCCTACGTGCACGTGTCTTGGCGATGGCTCACGAGGGCCACCTGGGTATTGTGAAGTTGAAGCAGTGCTGCGGAGACCGGGTTTGGTGGCCAGGGATAGATAAAGACATCGAGGCCCTGGTGAAAGATTGTGCTGCTTGTCTCTTAAGCGGTAAGACTGGTCATCAGGCCCCCCCACCCTTACAACCTCTTACTTGGCCATCGCAGCCCTGGGACCACCTGCAGCTGGACATTTGTGGTGAGATACAGGGAGTTCCTCATCACCAACGCTTCCTAGTGGTTGTCTATGTCCTGCATTCGAAATGGCCTGAGCTCATTGCCACTGGCTCTGTGACTTCTCATGTCATAATTAACTTCCTGGACTCTCTGTTTTCCCACTGGGACCTTCCGAACACGATCACTACTGACAATGGTCCGCAGCTAATCTCAGCTGAGTTCACAACATACCTCAAAAATAAAGGTATTCATCACATCCGCACAGCATACTATCACCCCCAAGCTAATGGTGGCATCGAACACTTCCATCAGTCACTGAAAAACAGTCTCAGAGCACACTTGTTCCAGGGATGGAGCTTCTCACGGCCATCCAACACACACTGCTGCACAGGGTCACCCAACACTCTATGATGGGGGTCTCTCCAGCTTTCCTCATGCTTGGCCGTGAGCTCCACCTTCCCCTCAACAGGCTCTGCCTTTGCTGAATGCGATAAAGCGACCGTTGAAAATCATTTGAAATTTGTGTCAGCATGTCATAAATAGAACGCGGCAGCATCCAGTGTAGACAGCATCACTGATTATAATGACTCCAATAGTATTTTTTCGCGACGCTCATGTCCATTGTAGACACGGTGTTACATTGGTTTTGCTTTGTTTTACAGAACTAATCATTGCCTGGGTTGTGTAGGCTACGTATGTGTGGGGCAGGGCTATCAAAATAGGGTTGATACACTTTTGGGGTAGGGGCGTGTTTGTTTTGGTGATTTCCAATATCAACACTGGCTATTATTATAATATTAGTTATAATAATAAATATGTATGTTTTATAGGTCTTTATAAAAAGATAGACTCACACTACACTCAAATATTTGCTTTTTTTGTGTGAAAATATTTACCTCCTTATAGATAGATGTTCTCTCATTTACAGTATATGTACAGTATCTATTGCAGAAAAGTAAATCCCTGAATGCATTCCCATTGGATTACATGCAAGCTCTCCATCACTGGATCTCAGAACAGGAAGCTTGTTAATAGTTTCAGTTGTATACTGTATACTAGTATAATTGTTTACTGATTAGCTATTAGTGGTCCCACTTTATATTAGGTGACCCTATTAACTACCGCTTTCATATGAGCACTATTAGTTACAAATTCATTAATCAGGGTTTCCTGTTAGTTAATAGTAGTTGCTATAGTTTTAAAAATGTGTTACTCGTGTGCCCATGTAATTATTCATTAATGAGAGAAAAGCATTCTAAAGTGTCACTGTTTTGTTGAGGAAACTGATAATGACTGACACATCACACAAAGGCTGGGAGTCATTGTTTAAGGGTAAAATGTTGATGAACACGACACATAAATTTCCTTACTGACGGTGTTTCTGGCCAATTTGTTCATTTTTTTCAAAACCAACATATTCTAGTCACATGGCACAGCACAACATTGGTGGCATATATAAACCCGCAGGGGAGCACAGACTCGCTGTATATGCACAGCTCACTGCAGAACCTGATTGTGTAGAGCAGAGGGCAGTTTGGTTTCATTGTGTTACCGTTCTTTATGAACAACATCCAGGGAGTAATAAATACAGATACAGACCAACATGTGGCAGATCTCCCTGTTTGGAGGATGGGGACTCCACCTGCAAGTGCTGAATCAGGTGTGATAGAGCCGAGAAACAGGTGAGCTGCCATGTTGGCATCATGAAAAGATGTCCTTCTTTATATTAGCTATAATGTGAAGATCCAGCTTCACCGCTTGAGAGATTGAGGAAGATAACACATTATTAGAGAGGTCATGACATGCTGTTTTTAAAGTATAAATAGATCATTAATTTACATTTGTTACATTGAGTTACTATTTCAAATACTTAATGCCAGTTACTTTGTTGAATTGACTGACAGCTCTTGTGTTGCCATGTTGAGAGAAATTGGGAGTAAGTGCAGAGGCTTTGTGTGCCCTGCTGTGTGAACATGATGCTTACTGTAGATCTACACTTAAAAAAAAAAAGAAAAAAAAAAGTCGGGCAAACTTAAAAGTTTAAGGCAACCAGCTTCAGAAAATTTTTGAGTTAAAAAATAAGTTGAGGAAACTCAAAAATCTGCTGAAGCTGGTTGCCTTGAACTTTTAAGTTTGCTCTTTTTTTTTTTTCAGTGTAGACTAAATGTGACCGTGCTTTTAACTATATTACCTGCACAAAACAGATTCAGTATTCCTCAAAATGAATAAAAACAATGAAATGCAAACTCAGAATATGACACAAACCTGCAATAATTAAATGCTAAATAATGCAAATATCCTTTATGTATTTAATCCCATTTCATTAACCAACATGCTGACTCTCAATGATCCAATTCAACCACACTAATAAGCAAAAATTACTTTAAATACAGTATAAAATGTTTTTCTTGTCTCATTCTTCATGCAGTCCAGAATGGCAGCACAACTGAAAGGTTTGTGTGAGCTTTTTGAATCTGCATTTCCTTCAGCCTGACGCTTATTCATTTCACTTTTGGTGTGAAAGGGCTTTTACATTTACCAAAAAATATAACTATTTATATTAAAAACAGACAAGCAAGCCCAGGCCAGATGGGAAAAAGTAATGCAAAAGAAACAGTAACACAAAAGTTAGCTACTTTTAGGGAGTAATGCACTAATGTAATGCATTACTTTTAAAAGTAACTATGCCCCACCATGACACATAGAACTGTACTGAAAACTGCATGATGAATAATTGTATTTGTTTGAACCAGAGCATATAGAAAGACCATGATTCCCTTCACAATTATAACAAACGATTTTCAAAGGGGTTTATTGCAACTCGGCCCAGAAGATGAACTGTTAAATATAAATAAATATATAAATACAATGTATAATATATAAATGTTTATGGTGCAACAGTCTGAAAGAGCAAAACACATTGCAGTCATCAAACGCTTCTGTGTAACATAGTTTATTACACACATACACACAGAGAGAGAGAGAATTCAATCCCACAACACATTTGGACTGCCTCTCTAACACTAAAACACCTCATTTAACGCATCAGCACAAGTAGAGCACTCAGCCAATTCAATTGGATGTGCCAAATAAGGAACATATATAGTAAATGTGCATGGATTGGGGTTTCCCTATTTTTCCTCTTAATAATCTCAACAATAATCTCTTTTGTTTCACTGAAGTTCAGGATTAGATTGCTGTTCTAGTCAAACATGGTGCAGGAATAACATAACGTGCTACACAAGATGCATAAATTGCCAGTCAGCACTATTTCCATGGTATAAGGAAAGACATTTAGTCCAAGGACTCTTTTGAAAAGCATTTGAGAACTATATGTTCCTCTACTCATTTTTGTCTCTTTAAGGCTGCGAGGTCAGGAGAAAAGCAAAAGGCTGTATGCAGTTCACTTTCTCTTATGTGTTATCCTTGAATGCATCTGCAAGTTCATATTCTTCCATATTTGAAATATTTGAGCATGTTGTTTGTTTGATTGCCTTTTCCATTTTTATTCATCTCACTATCACCATCCCTTCTCAATGTTTGTCACAAAACAAAACAGAACAGTGGACTGGCATTGGCTGAATTCCTTTCACCGTATTTTCAAAAGCTCATAGGCACCAAATCAAAAGCACAAGTAACTGCGAACGTGATTACAGCAGAGCTTCCCTCTGTTGATTTCCCTCCGAAGGCGAAGTGCATCAAGGGCAGCAAGGAGGTTTCAAAGTTTACCTGTTGCTATGACACCTATCTCAAAGGTCAAATACTCTCTACCAAGGGTCACAGACAACTCAACAATAATA
This sequence comes from Luciobarbus comizo, assembly GCA_029874815.1. Lineage (NCBI taxonomy): Eukaryota > Metazoa > Chordata > Actinopteri > Cypriniformes > Cyprinidae > Luciobarbus > Luciobarbus comizo. Next base: position 8,257 of record JAPMOO012027201.1, read on the forward strand.
AAATCAAATTTATCCACAGCAGAGCAAGTTTAACACCCACACATCAATGCCTCCTGTCAGGCCACAGGTGCTGCACTGTAACAAAAACAAGGAGCAAGAAACTACATTTTTACATTTACAGTTCTTGGTGGTTTCTATAGACTCAAGTCAAAAGAGTCAAGCTGAAGTCTCTATTATATTCTGCTCTCTAAATATGCATCCTAACCCCTTAAAATAATGTCTATTTATTATTATTATTTTATTTTGTTATTGATGTTACACTTTATTTGAAGGTTCAGTTCTCATATTAACTATTAAATATGTCTTCTGCCTTATTAAACTCCTAACTTGCTGCTTATTAGTTAGTAAGGTAGTTAAGTTTAGGAATGGGGTCGATTAAGCCATCTAAAATATGGTCATGCAGTATAAAGCTAGAATGCTAGTAAATAGTGAGAATCGGACCTTAAAATAAAGTGTTACCTTTATATTATACTGTGTTTGTTGATGTTCACTGTGGCAGTGTGAAGGTCTTTGTACCATTAAAACATCCTGCAAGTTTCATAGCTTAAAATGTCATCCTCGTTATACACAAAGCATTTATTTAATCAAGCCCCAAAAATGGCTCATTTGAATCTGAGGTGCAAGACGACATCACCCAGGCACAAACTTTTGCATAAACACTTCCTCCAGACCTAACACATCGACGAATAGCCATCGCTTAACGGCTGACACTTGATTACACGAGTAATTGTTTGAGTGTCGTGTCACATCAAATGCAAATAGAAATTACAGTCACTGCTGCTATCTTGTCTATACTGGATGCAGTACACAGATGCACATTCGCTTTCAGACACAATCCGCATGCTCGAGCCTGTCATAAACGAACAAATGGAGAGAAAGTATGTTCGCTTTGATACCCTTGGATTAAACAGCTCGTTCGCCTTTGTATAAGTGGATAGTTTATTTTAATGGCATCCCGGATTGTGTCTGGGGATTGATCGGAGTATTTTGTTTTGTAAACGAGGCACAGTGTCATGGAGAGTACACAAGAAACATTTGTTGAAAGATGAAGAAGTAGATCTGACTGCAGCTGCATCACAAACTATAAGTAAATGATTTCATACATTTCTTTGTCTTGAAATGGCCGGGGTTTTTTTTAGTTTTTTTTAGTTGTCAGTGCACTCACATGCGATAACGAGGGGGCATTGATACTGTTTCCTATGCAGTGACGTTAGCCAATCATAACAGTGGCCGATTACTGAGAAGCCTTAAAGGACCCGCTCCTTAAAACAGGTCATTTTAGACAGAGGGTCAGAATGAGGGTTGAAAATATTCATTTTTCCACACATTTATTTTTATTTTATTTTATTTTATTTTATTTTATTTTATTTTATTTTATTTTATTATTTTATTTTATTTTATTTTATTTTATTTTATTTATTTATTTGTTTATTTTATTTTGTGAAAAAAAAAAAAACTTTATTAACATTATAAGTAAACCAAAAGGAACATATTAAATAATAATAATAATAATAATAATAATAAAAATCCATGTCATGACCCCTATAATTACCTATCAGCTGCTTTATTTTTTAACTTGTCTGTTTGTGGAGTGCAGCCTGGAATACAAAACTGATGGAAGCAGTTCTAAAGAAAAACAGTGACTAGATATGAAACCTTGGGAAGATCCAGGGGCGTAGTTTGTGTAACCAATAACCAAAACTAGCAAGTACAATTATATACAATTATAACAAATGCTACAGTCAAGAACTATGGTACTTTTTCATAAGAGCAAGTACAAGTCAGAATCAAGAGCCAATGGGTTCTAGTGATGAGTGATGGAAAAACCTTCAGATATTCCAATGATGGCATAGATTAAATCATTAAGAGCCTGATGAACTGTTAAGGAGTAAGAAATAAACAAAAGCAATATAAGAAAATGTGTTAAGTTAAAATGTTAAGTTAGATGAACTTCCCATGCCATGTTGAATTAGAACATTCTGTCTAACTATAGCCTAAGTGTCTAAATAATATAAAATACATTATATATCCTATGTCAACAAGTAATTGTTAACTAGCCTATTACTTTATTGCAG
>JAPMOO012027226.1:0-10806 GCA_029874815.1 Luciobarbus comizo
AGCTGTATCTTTCTTTTATAAATATGATAAAACTAAAGACTTTTTGGACATATGAAGGATGCAATACTACTCTATAGGTACTCAAGATTAGCATCTGTGAAAATGTCTGAAAATGTGTGTTATGTCCCTTTAAATATTTTTAACTGCTCAGCACGGAGCTTCTGAGATTAGTTCGCGCCATTCGTCAGCGCGGCGTGAGCTCTGGAACACTGCGCTGTTTCGTCTCAATTTCAGTGCATTTGGCTTCCCATATGTACAGCTGAACACTAGTTCTCTCGCTCTGTTATGTTGCTTCTACCAGCTGTTTATTGCTGTAAATATGCAATGCAGAGAGCCGTATACGCGACGACGGGGCGGGAATATGCAGCTCATTTGCATTTAAAGCCGTACACTCCAAATCAGCTCTTTTTTAGACACACCCCAAAAATGACATTTTCCAGCTGTTATAATAAATGATCTGTTGGGTATTTTGGGCTGAAACTTCACAGACACATTCTGGGGACACCCAAGACCAATATTACATCTTGTAAAAAATGGCATAATAGGTGTCCTTTAACGTGTGGCCATTTTTGAAGGCATAGTGTTTGATTAAAGTTCAGTCTAAAGTTTTCTACACTAATTTTAGCATCAGAATCGCTAGTTGAGCCTCTTATAATCTCTCTTTTACCTAACCATGTCACAGTCATTTACCCGTCACCTCCTAGACTCTTTGAGCCGTCAGTCGATCTTCAGTAAATATAGCCCAGAGTGTGAGATTGTATAGCGAGGTGTGGTGGGCTGCTAGGTTACCTGAGAGATGTGGTTGATGGAGGACTCCATTCGGCGCAGCTGGGAGGCCTGGATGTCGAGCATTTGGAGCACATTGTTGGCGAGTGTGTTGATCAGGTAGGCCACGCTGGCCAGGGACTGAGTGGTGTAGTTCTTGGTTTCCTCTAGAGCGGCATGCTTGTCTGGAGACTGATGGAGAAATAAAAGAGCAATAGTCAGTGCGCCATTAAATCTGTTCATTTCAAAGTGTGATACTGGAGTACGCTGAGTGATTTTTGATGGTTAAAAAATATATTTATTGCAACTCGTCTCCATTCATGTTTATCAACTGAGCTTTTGTTGAAGCATTTTTTTTTAACACAGCAACGAACAAATGGCAGAAGCTGTTTAAGCATTAGTCGTCCCAAAATCTGTCAAGCAAAATTGACACTGCTACTAACTAAAATAATCTTTACTGAATCATTGCTCAATGAAACCAAAACAGAATCAAACTGGGACTTTGCGAGTCAGAATCAAGCCAAATCAAATGGATAAAATGAGCTGCTTACAAGCTGCTCTCTTCACTGACAAGCAGTTTGCAAATTTCGTTTCTTACAATGGATGTAGGTAAATATCCACCTTATCCAGCACTTTCTGGTTTCTGTCTTAAAGTTGCTGACAGCTGGGATTCAGTGCGTGAGTATGAGTAAAGTGTCTGCATGAATCAAACTGAATCACAAACAATTTCAAGCCTTATTGTGTAACCATTTTAATCAATTAGAAGAAACAATCATTCGTTAACAAATTTGGAATCACTAGTTCTGATTCTAAAGAGCAGAAAACACAAGATTATTGCTGAAATACTATCATTGAAACTAATTCTCATCTTATATACCGCAATCACCACCATCAGACAAAAATGTCAGTAATATTATACTGGGGCTTGTGCCCCAGTAAAAAGGGTCTCGCGACGCCCCTGGTGTGGAATGTCAGGATCTAAGCAGTTCTTCTGTGACATCAAGCTGCAGAGTCACATGACCTGGGCTTTGATCCCCAGGCTGACAGAGAGAAAGTGTACGCGTGTGTGTCTGTGTACACAATTCCTGTCTTTGTCCCAGGACGGTACTCGGTACTGGATGTCGCGTCTCACATACTTCTGAATGTGCTATTACAGATTGCAAACCGCTGTAACACACATTCAACAAACCCCACACGACAACAGACCACTGTGGATCTCAAACCACCTTAAACCAGCACAAAAAATTAAATATTCACTAATAAAGACTTTTCAGTGACTAACAAGAGAACTATTGTACAGACAGCGTTGCTGGTGTCATATATTGAGATATTAGATAGATATGCAAAATTAACCAATTATTTCATAATACAATGTAATTTAACATCATGACATATGATAGCTAACATGGCTGGGCAAAAAAAACATTTCTCGATTTTAATCGATTTTCATTTTTACGAAACAATATTGATTCTTAAATTCCAAGAATCGACCAGTCTAGCCTGTTTTCAGTTAATGAAGGAAACACCTCTCCAATAAACCACAATAAGCTTTGTGCTTTGTTACTTTTGATATAAAACTGTCTCGGATTTCAAACCCCCTTAGCTGTTATAAATTCACAGTAAACCATGGCTTTACGGGGCTCATTGCTTTTATAAAATGGTTATTCCATATACGTAGTAAGGTTTCACAAAATAAAACAGCAAATGAAGTGTAATGATATTAATAAAAACATAATTCTTCCACCAAACAATGTAGTTCCTCAGAAACGGTTATGGTTGAAACAAAGTGGTTGCCGAGCAAAACACAGTATCTTCTCTATTATCAAAAAGAGAAGATACTGCATCGTCCTAGCTAATAAATAAATTTGTCAGAAAATAACACTTCACCTGCTCATCTAAACTTACATGAATCTCATGCTGCAGTGAAACAGAGCAGTTAATAAGCGACCAAACACGTGACAAAAAAAGAAATCATTCAGTCGCATGGATGAACTTCTCACATAATGATCTGCTCCACTGAATGCATTTACTGCACTGACATGCTGCAGGCCCAGAAGAAGCTGTGGGCTTGCAGTGGGCAGGCATGTAGGCCACACAACGACACACTGACACTAATATGCAGATGCAGTCCGCTGACCCACACTGATAACATCACAGCTGCATCGGAGCAGAGAGAGTGGAGGAGGAGAGACTGTCCCACACAGAGCTGACCCTTCAACACTATGAGCAGCAGCATCTGGAGAGGAAACGCCTCCCTCACAACCGCTCATATAGAGATGCTCAGGTGAACAGAGACACAGAGAACAGCTACTCAATTATCACACCTACGCATTTAAGCAGAGAATTGGAAACTCGTTAAAACACACAATGAAGAAAAAAAAAAATCAAAACATCTCTGAACATGTTCCAAATTAATGTCAGGTTGGCAGTCAAAATACCCAGCAAAAGAAATAAATCCCAAGCAGTTCCCAAATGTATTTGCACGGCACTTTTCTCAATACAAATTGTTATAGAAATCAAAGCGCTTTATTCACACAATTCTGCCCGAATTAAAGGCTTATCCGTTGGTCCTTTTTTTGCAGGCTTATTCCCATGACATTCAACATGTCAGAGGATTAGAAAATGTTGTAGATGACGCACTGTCGCAAGCTCCTGTGGATAATAATTAGAATGCTGTAAAGGTAGTTTTCTTTTACTCTCCTGGCCGTTGTCTTAGGTCTAATTGTTTGAGTGCTAATTGTCTTGATCGTTTATTACAGGGATTCTTGGCAGATCCATGTCTTAAGGGGAGGGATGTTGTATGATGTATGTGGGGTTTTCCTCCGGCCGAGGTGGATGTTTGTCTCCACCCTCCAAACTGATCGTTCTCTAAGGACACCTGTTGTTACTTCCTTTTGAGCCTTTTAAAAGACGCAAGATGAATGGCCACGGGAGAGCTACTTGATTTCCTTCAAGTTTGTTTCCTTTGGTACATCCAGCATCGCTACACTACATTACACTTCCATGCATGCATTTCACTTTACATTACCGATTCCAGACTGCTACACTTTACGTTGTTCTTAATTTTGTTATAGTTTGATTCTGTTAATAAATGTTGTGCTCTTTTCTGGCTCTCTCATGTGTCCCTGTTTTTGTTCTGTCCCGTAACAATGTCAATAACTAGGGCCATTTTTTCATGTGAGTGATAGTTGCTCTGACTGGCTATTACACTGTATGTGAATCTGGATGACTGGACAGACAGAAGCAGATGACTATCATTGGGCTGCCTTTCGGTTAGCATTTGCATGGGTGTTCTGTTTGTTGGTCCCTGTGTACAAAAATTAACAAGCCACACAAACACTGATTCACTGTTTCCAGTTATGATGATACCCGTGTAAATACACTATAGTATAGTTTCTATAGTATATGCCACTTCAGATGAACAAAAAACAATGTTTATAATTATAATAGCTTCAATGATTTGCATTCCAGATGGAACCAATCTTGTGTCTGTATCTTAAACTCTAAACAGTAATGGACCTTAGTCAGGTTAGATTCCATATTGAATTTGGAAGAAAAATGGGGCCGTGAGGGATAGGGATGGGTACCGAGAACCGGTACGTAATTGGGTCAATACCGGACTACCGATAAGCTTCAGGACAAACGATACTGTTATCTTGCATTGTTTTACCTCTATATACTTCAATGTTAATGACGAATTAGAAGCTGCTGCTTGACATTTTCCTTCACTGAATTGTGTCCGACGTTTGCAATATATGCATTAGTGTAATAGTGAACAAAGGAGGCAACACCAGTAATATAATGAAACATTTACAGACAAAACAACATCTACTGCAATTTATATTCTTGTGCTGAACACAAAAGAAGATGTATCTATAGAAAAACAAATCCAAGGCACTTCTTCCTGTTCAATGTTCAAACATGGTTCACTCTAGAAACATTACAAAATAGCTAAAACACTGCACACTGATGCATTTCAGCCACCGAGACTTCCTCAGAGTGTGTCAGATACAAAATTGATCACAGGTGTAGATATAATCAGTTGCTCAGTAGAAATGGAAGATAACCATTATAGGGGGGACCAATAATATCATGAACTAATCTCATGTTAGTAACTTTTTCTATATATATATTTTTGAACAACCAAAAAGCACCTTCTGGGATCACTAAACGGAGGTCCTTTCAGCAATTAGCGCTCCAAGATCTGTTCCTTGAATTAAAAAAATAAGATATTTTGAAGAATGTGGGTCACCAAATAGCTGTTGCATGGTCCCCAGTGACTTTGATAGTAGGAAGAAAAAAAAAAAAAGGAAGTCACTGGGGACCAGCAAATGTTTGGTTACCCACATTCTTCAAAATATCTTCTTTTGTGTTCAGCACAAGAATAAAAATTAATACATTTTTCAAAATAACTTTTATGTTTAACAGAAGAAAGAAACTCAATCAGGTTTAAAACAACTTGAGAGTGAGTAAATGACCATTTTCATTTATGGGTAAACTATTCCTTTGTTGATAATGTTAATAAAATAAAACACAAAGAGAAAAATAACTCCCTGCTCCTGACTGAAGAACTTTAATACAGTTGCCAAAGTTCAGCAGTAATAAAATAACTTGAAATTTTCAACAACTTTTCACATCATATCTTTTTGCACCAAATAGTATCGATAACAGTATCGATATCGATAAAATGTAAATAATACTCATCCCTAGTGAGGGATTAGGCTAACTTTACAATGCACACACTGCATGAAGGTTGTACATAACGTAATTTTCATAACTCCGCAATAAAACATTGCTCAACGGTGCTCAGAGTTATTTTTGCTGCTTTATAGGCCTTGAATGGTTAAATACACTTGTATGTGTCAAAATACCCATCTTTGCAAGTATCCTCGTAAAATTACATTTCATTTAGGTCTTAAATGAAAGCAAACAGCTGAGAAAGAAAACACATATTGGATCCGGACAGCTCTTAAAATGACAGCAGTCTAATATTCCTGCTGTCTGTCATTCATGTTAATCAAACAATAAAAGAGACAAAATCTCTCACTGCTCTTGACTAAATCACTTTTGTAACTTTAATAAGAAGAAATATATGTTTAATTTACATAGTGAAGAATATGCAGAGTTTTTGCACATTTGATTACTTTATACAATGTATGTAAACATTTTTTATTTGTTCTACTGTAGTTTTTTTTTGTCCTTGTTTTTTGTCCTGCTTGTAATTAGTTTCTTGTTCTTTTTAAGTGCTTACTGTTTTCTTGTCTTCAGTGATTTTTTTATTTATTTTATTTATTTAGACTAGTATTAGTTTTTTGTGATAGTGACACTAGTGACAGGAATTATGAAATTTCTATGGTATCAAAATTGTATATCATAAAGACCTTATTTAAAGTTAAAATAACTATACTGTGATATATTGTTACTGTGAAATAAAATTACTCATATCATGATATAAGATTTTGGTCGTATCTAATGTTATGTACAATCAATCAGTGATAAGACAATGATTTGTGAACCTTAAATACATAAAACTTTTGAGTCAGGCATCACTAAATGTAAAGATTAGTGGTTCACTCTGTATGCTTGTTTTTTTGTGCAGCTCAATAAAAAGTTATCTTTCCTGTGAGGAGGGAGGGAATTATTCAGATGTTATTCAAACAGGTGTATTATTAAAATAATAAAGAGTGTCTGTGACCCCTGAACTGACGTGGGTCTGCAGGGCAGGTTTGGGAGAGGCGAATGTCTGCTCATTGTTTCAGCTGCTTTTGTCTGAAATGAAAAGAGAGCAGGTACAGGAGTCATTTACTGGCCGGCCCACTGAACCACACAGGACATCTCTCGGTTTCAATCGCACACAAATGGAGGCAGGGGTTGTGGGTAATTACACGGTAGCGTGCCCATTAATGACTGTTCAGCTGTGTGCTCACAGCACTGACCACAGAAGAAGGACACACTGATTTTTCAGTGATGACTCCAATAATTACACTCTGAAAATGAACAGGTGGGTAGAACAAGAGACGCTGATGACACTTTTGTTCCTCAATGCACAAGAGCTCACAGCTCTTTTCATCAGACACCTCACCAGAGACCTCTTTCAACAGTGAGAGCTTTTCAAACAGGGTGTCGTGACTACACTTTTCTGAAGCGTGACTGTGGCTCAGCTCAACTGAAAGCAATGAACCTTACAGATGAGCTGAAGCAATAATCACTGTCAAAGGATGTCTCAAGTAGTGCAGTACAATTCAATTGAGCAAATCTGTACATTCAGAGGGTTCTTTTCAATAAAGCTTTCAAAAAGAGAAAGAAAAAGAGAGAGAGAGCAAGAGAGAGATATTCCTTTTCATTTAATCAAGATATTGCCACCAGGCATCAAAAATGTATATTGGCCTACCACAAGTCGTTGATCAATAGTGTACCCAGAAGCACTTTACACCTTTCTTAAAGGGATAGATCAACAGAAAATGAAAACGTTGTCATTATTCACCAACAGAAGAAAGAAACTAAGCATCACTGTCATTATTGATCATTGACAGATTTCTCTAATCAATCCAATTTTGATTCACAAAATCTTGATTTGATGCTTATTGTGATTTAATTCAATATCGTTTACAGGTACAGTACATGTTGATTTTGAAAATCTCTAAATTAATGGCGTAATTTATACAGGGAATTGCTTTACTGCTATTTTCTTTTTATTGCCTAACTTAAGTGAACTATATTTTGCATTCCAAAAACATTCAAAAAAAGTTGTTATTTTTTCTTTATATTTATTCTAATTAGAAATTATTACATTTGATTAAAAACCCTCATAATTAACTTCTTAACGTAAGGATAACCTCCAACTGGTCTAAAATCTCAGCAGCGCACACACATCCATTCCAGAGAGAGCACAAGAAAGATGGAGGGCAATTAAATGCAACAGACCACTCCATCTTGAAACAAGCTCCTTAAAATTAACTATTTAAAATACACAGTGTATTAAACATGTAATTGTATGAATCTAACCCCTGAACCCACTAACTAGGGTCTTTACAGGATCACTAGAAACTAAAAAACTTTCTAAAAATCGGATGGAGCAGGACTGGGCACTTCTGACATTGACCGCTACTTTTTCTAAGTGATTGGACAAGTTTTTTTTTTAAACTTGGTGAACAATAAAACGAGAGAAAAAAACTATAGGCTTACATTGCATGATCACATCTGGCTGCAGTGTGTGTTTATATTGAGACTTGGGGTGGACTCCGTAAGCATCTACGGTTATCGGTTTATCAACCTTTTATTGCCTTAGCAATGCCCTGAGAACCAGCCACAGCACCTACATCTCATAACTGCATAATTAGAAACATGAGTTTCAATATATCTAATGCTTTAAATGGATAGTTTGACTACTTATGAGTTTGCTAGAGTTTGAAGCAAAAACACTGATGCGTTGTCATGTGAACATGCAGTCGAGGATGTATCGCAGATGTGGAAGACTAAACCAAGAATCAAAGCAGCCCACACTGTCTCTCCTCCTACACACATAGACTCATCTCTCTTTCATATTCACCAGGATATCAATGCAGAACCGGCCAAGATGAGAAATATCAGCATCTGTCTACCAGTACGAGGTTCTCTCTGTACTGCAGGAGAATTATGGCTCTTGTCACCATAACTGCTGCCTGTCAGTACGTCAGACTACAGCCGGTCTGATGACAAAGACTCACACAGAGAGAGAAAAAGGCAGTAACCAAATGTGGAAAGCAGTGTGTGGCTTCAGAAGCTAGAGTTTATCTGTGCCATTTTGGAAAACAGAAAATACATGAACTGCACAAGGATTAAAATAAGTACAGGACAGGTGCCAGTGGCCATCGGAGTATAATTACTGCATCTGTTGTCAGGGAAACAGGGATTTAATGAAACCATCATTAAACACAGATAATTAACCTGGAACACAGTGACCTGTGCTACACATGAGCAAAGTGGCTGGCTGATAGTGGTGGAGATGTATATACGGAACAGCCTCCTGTATGCACACACACGCACACATAACACAATACACATTCTCCTCACAAAAAACTAAACCTCACCACCATTTTGACTAACAAAATGTTTCATGAAATTCAAGATCATGAAGCGACTTTAACATGAATCAGAAATATATTAGCCATATTTTGGTTTTGGGAGTCCCCAACAACAGGTTGACATGCATGCAAGGTCAAAAAATACTTTCATTGTCTTATTTTTACCTTATTTGCTCAACGACTCCCAAATGATTCGCTCGACGATTCATTTTACCAAACCCCTCCTTTGCGTGACGCTAATCTGCGGTGATTGGTCGATTGGTCTCATTTTCATCTCATCATGCCTGTAATGCCTGATAAAGCAGTGTTTGTGAGCGCAGTGCTGCTTTGTGTTACCGGGGAACCTGCTATTTTTACCAATCCAAAAGCGGCACCTAGTTGCAAAGAATGAATTTGCATTTTCATTCAGACCAACGCGAAAAGACCAACAAGTGGGCAATATGCTAATGTTTCATGTTGACGTCAACATGAAACNACGACTCGTTTCAATGCTTCAGAGTCGACTCTTTCTTTTGAGAGACAATAACTTTATACACTGCGCACTTTCAGATTTAAAACTTTGCAGGATGTTGTCAGTCACTTAGAGCTGCAGGAAAGGTCATTTTCAAAAATCAATAATAGGGGCACTTTAATTGGAGCAGAAAAGTCATATGTAGCCTTTAGAGCAGGGGTCACCAAACTTGATCCTGGAGGGCCGGTGTCCTGCAGAGTTTAGCTCCAACTTGCCTCAACACACCTACCTGGAAGTTTCAAGTATACCTAATCAGACCTTGATTAGCTGCTTCAAGTGTGTTTGATTAGGGTTGGAGCTAAATTCTGCAGGACACCGGCCCTCCAGGACAGAGTCTGGTGACCCCTGCTTTAGATACTAATTAAAAAATAAATACTAAAGATGCACAATCTAGACCTTTTAACAAACACAAATATTTCATATTATTTATCTTTAAGATTTACTAGTGAAAACAAGTGATATTATAAAATATTACAATTTGAAAAATGCTGTTGTTTTCTATTTTTATTTATTTGAACACATTAAAATGTGATTTATTCCTATGATGGCAAAGCTGAATTTTGTCCCATGCATCTCTGCTCATGCATTTGATCAATTGAATGCATCCTTGCTGAATAGATGTATTAATTAGAAAAAAATAAATCTTACTGACTAGGGATGGGCGACATGGACTTATATCACTGAACTATATCACAATATTTTCTGGTATTCATTGCAATAATGATATCCATGACGATAATTCATATGCATCCACTGACAGACAAAAAAAAATAGGGTGTTGCAAGCACACATGTAATGTAATGTCTGTTTCATTCATACTGGAAGCTGGAGGGCACCCTCACGCATAATCTCCACATATGCATCACAGAAGAAATAGAACGGATGACATTCCAGGAAATCCCTATATGGACAAAGACATCCAGCTACAGCTGGAGCTGAGTAAAAAGAAGATAGAAACGCTTAAACTGATCAAACAGGAAGACAATAATTCTTGGGTATTTTCATAAGAATAAAGTACATTTATAATGCAACGCTAATCGATTTCTGCCTCATTCTGTGATACGAAACCAGGTCTGGTTACAAAAATAAGTTATTTCAAACACTAAACTGATGTTATAAAGTGAATTTGGAGTAATAGTATGTCAATAAATATCTTTGTTGGACAACAGGTTTGTAAACAGGCTCATTCACACGCAAAACTGTATCACACAGGTGATATACATTTATTCATTGCACAGAATGATTTTTTGTTGCACTGTACAATCCTGACCAAACCAATTCCAGATTGTAAAGGCAGCTCCTCATTTAGCGATAAACTCCTCCTCAGTTTCACATCCACCATGTCACTCTGCATGGTCGCACACAGAAATATGTCAATAGCTAGGTTTTATTGTTGTTATCGCGGGAAGATATCGCCCATTACTGACTAAAACCAAATGGTAGGGTATATGCCCTGAAATCTTGAAC
>JAPMOO012027280.1:0-12599 GCA_029874815.1 Luciobarbus comizo
ACCCATGAGCAGCCTCAAACTCACTTCCATGGATGGCTCTCAGTACATTCGAGCTATGAGCAAACTCATCTTTTCTGCACCCAATACAGATCCACAGATGTGATAAGATTCTTTTTTATAAGCCCTGAAGTACAGAACACACTATCTTTACAATTTAAAAGTGCTGACAAATTAAGCTTTTGGCTGAAACTAGTACTGCAGTGTTTCTAATGGCACTTTATGCAAGAATCACTAACATACTCTGAATAACTATGATTTGTACAACACAGAACCAGTGCAAATAAAGTCTTTGTGTATTTTGTCTACTAGTCTGTGTTATTCTGTATTCCTCAGTGTTGAACTCTGTACAGAATTTCATCTCAAGGTCTGTCTGCCCTTCTCGCACAAGACCACCATCGGTGTTTCACATTTTTCTTCATTTGTTTACTAGAACCAGAGAAAAGTAAGGTCAGAGCACACCAAACCCTCAACACTTTTTTGTGAGTGTTTCGTTCAAGGACACTGTGAACTGGATCTCATGCCAATGTCACCAATGTGATGCCCAGTATATCACAGGTTCACAGATACCTTACACCTTCATTCTGGTATTTACAGATCTATGGCCTATATATACACACAACAAGAAATAGCTGCTAAACCTAACCTAAATCAGTTATGTGATAATTTGCAAAAGGTAACAGGAAGTTACCATTCCTTTGCCCTGTTATTTCACACTACAATACAGTTCCCAGAAGACAGCAGAGATTGTTCATTGACAGGGTGCAATAACATACACACATTGACGTAGTAATTTGCGTATTCTGACGGTGTCCGGTCAAAGTTGAGGACTCTGATCAGGGACTATTGAAGAGGATTATAGATCAAACACGAGAGATCACTTTTGGTGAGACAGTCACATAACCAACTTAAGCCACTTAATGCAAGGATCAGCCATTGCAATGCATGTGGTTCTTGTTCTTGGGTTTGAATTAAATCAAAGAGATGACACATTTGTTTAAAGTCATAATATACCTAGTTTCAGTAACCAACAGAACAAAATGAACTGTCTTGGCCTTGTAAGAAAACAAGATATCGGACACTGTGAAACTATAACTAGGCAATTTTAGTAGCTGTGTTTGTTCTTTACTCTTAAAAATAAAGGTTCCAGAAGGGAATTTTTGCAGCAATGCCACAGTAAACCCATTTTTGGTTCCCCAAAGAACCTTACAGTGAGCAGTTCTAAAACGAAACAGTTTATTCTTAGTGTAATGAATAGGCTATTTTAGTAATCAAAAGAACCTTTTTCCACAATAAAGAACATTTTGTCCAATAGTGAAGGTTCCGTGATTGTCAAAGATTCTTCATGGAATCATCATTGCTAATAAAGAACCTTTATTTAGAACTAGTGTTGAGCATAGACAAAGTATTGAAGCGTTATAAAGTACAGGTGTATCATTGAATATATGTATGTGTTTGCCATGTGTACTGCGGCGCCAGCTCACCTGAAATTGTGGACTTTTATCTGCCTGCAAGAGTGCACATTTTCTACATCAAGACCATTCTTACAACGTCATGGCTGATGTTCTAGTTATTACACAACAGAAATGGGTTGCGTTTTGCAGTCCTGTACTGAATGAAAAGTTAACATTTAAGCCCTTCTGTGGCATCACCTTAATTCCAGCAGCCAATCACTGTGGTGACTTACTGATTTATCTGGATTATTCCGGTTCCTCTTTATGGGTTAATGACATGCTGGGTTAGGCTCGGACAGAAGCACACGATTTCTCTCCTCCAGACATTTAACATTTTAAAGGATTCCTTAACCCTGTTGCCTGTGAAAGAGAATGAAATCTTACTTAAAGCCTGAAATTATTGAAATAAAGAGTGTAGGAACAAGTATTTTGGCATAATCTATTAATAGATTAACATTAAGCACAACTCAAAAAATAGTGTGGCATAACCTACCTGCAGGAAGCAATGTTGTTGACCCTCATGACTCTGAATATCATTGCTTTATTATTATTATTATTATTACATAACAAATATATCAAATTGTTACCTTTTACATCTGAAAGCCTATTTGTTCACTCAAATAGAGTAACCTTAGTAAACTTCTTGATTTCCAAGACAACTCATGATTGTCTTATTTGTTGTAATAATAATAATAAACCTTCAATGCAGTATATGATGTTTTTGTACATGCGCTTACATGGTGCAAATAAAATATTTTATTGATACTTACACACAGCATTAAATCATTAAGTTATTAAATGGATTTTAAAGTAAAATGTTTGAAAAGAAAAGAAAAGAAAAGAAAAGAAAAGAAAAGAAAAGAAAAGAAAAGAAAACTATGGCTGTAGGATGATATATTCTTAACCAGGGGCCCCAGCAAACGTCCACGAGGTCCTCAGAGTGACTTAAAATGATTTAAAATAATTATTTAATTATAATGATTTAAAGTCGGCATGAAATTGAAATTGTTATTGCCTTTTCATCCGTATATATGGATGAAATATACCCGATTATACCCGAGTGAAACAGCTTCTCGTATGTGGAAAAAATGTGGTTTATTCACTTTTTCAGTAACTGGTTCCCACCATGTTCTTGAAAAACCTGGATATATGAGGTAGCCTATAGTTTTAAAAGTGTGATTTCTTGGTCTCATAGGCCGACCTCTATGGGTGTTATAGGTTTTATTAACATAACGTTTTTTTCTGCTAAACTCTATATTGGGTAGAAATCCTCATCTTTAAGCCTTATTCACTAAATCATAAACAACTTAAAAAGTCATGGGGCCTTCTAATATTGTTGTGAACAAAGGCGGCCTTGGATTCAAAGGAATGAGAACCGCTGCCCTAAAGCGCATAATTCCCCTTGTTCCAGACAGTCAGTGAAACCTCAAGGTGAATAACTTCAGTACCTGTGGGAGCCGGTTCTCAACTCCTCCCCTCAGAGCGTCACTTTACAGCCCTGCCCTTAATAGTAAAGCCACACCAGTATCGTTCAGTTCCAGCGGAGCCGCCGGTTATTACGGCCATTGACACAGTTATCATTGCGCAGGGATTTTTCGGAAAAGCTCCAGTGATTTTACAAGCTTCCAACAGCACAAATGGCAAAGAAGGCCACTTCGCTTTTAGTCCGGGCTCTGGAGATGTCAGAAAGACAGTCGTGCGATGTCATGAGGAGAAACTCCAGCTGCACCATCAGGTACAACCGCATCTCTCAACCTGTACTTGCTACTGATAAAACGGCTGTATCACTAACAGAGAGAGAGAGACTGAAAAAACCCTTTTGTAGATAAATCATTAGTCGAAATAGTTAAATTATTTAGACGAGTATACCTGAACAAACCACCAAAGGCGTACTGACTAGTTCAGGAAATGGCTGGGTGCTTTTAAGTTCTTTTACAGTTTAGTTCAACAGCTGTAAATGAATATAAGCCTATGCGTTTATTTTAAATGGTCGCAGTGGTGAAAACCTGCTGAGTTGGGCGACTGTGTTGAAGGTAGTTGTGAATTGTGTAGGAATGTTGAACAAAGCAGAAGAGCAGCTAGTGCTGGTGTAAGGTAACTCACAGGGGAGTGAGAAATCACGAGACCGTGAAACTGAAAGAGCTGCTGTGAGCGGAGATTACCGAGAGAGTGCCAGAAGATCTGACAAATATCCCCGATGCTTTAACGTAACTATAACAAAGATTTTATCCACCAAGTTAATTTTGATTTTAAAAGATTCGAATTATTTTTTTAAAATTCTGAAGGAACATGAAGCGTGTGCATCATTTGAATAGCGCGATTCTGGCCGTGTGCCATACAGCGGTGAAACGGGTATACCTGTATTGATCGGCTACTCTTTACTGTTTACTAGAAAGTGCGTCATTTTACCGGTCAACACAGAAATTTCCAAAAAACACTGCGTCACATCGTCTTTGTTGTGAACAAATCTGTCAACATGAAAGTTGCATGATGCCCCCCTTTAGACACACATGACAAGACTGGCAGTAGGTATTCTGCTTTTGTCAGGTAATAACAACTTCTGTTTCTATTTTCATTTTTTTAGACATTTGAGCTCATGCGGTATCTTAACTACAAGGCGAGTAAGCTTACCTCCTCCTTCAGCATCTTCTCAGATGGTGCCCACCCGGAGCTTCATTAACTTGTCAGCCCCTCTCATAACGCGGAGAAAGGAGTACTCAGAGAGCCGCAGCATTGGGTACGCACACACCACTGCAACATAAAACCGTCTTCACTTTAACTACAAGTTAATTCTCATTTAGCAATATCCTTGTTGACACAAGTTGATTTTCCCTCCAGTTACTCAATCGAGCAGATGTACAACATTGTTGCCAATGTGGACCAGTACCAGCAGTTTGTGCCTTGGTGCAAGAAGTCAAAGGTAACGAGGGGGCGGAATGGGGACATGAGAGCTCAACTCGAAATCGGGTTCCCCCCGATCATCGAACGCTACACCTCTGAGGTCACAGTCATCCCAAACCACCAAGTCCGAGTGAGTCTAAAAACGATTTGTAAATTAGACACCATTTTCAACTGGGAATGCTAGATAATATACTTGTTTTAACAAAAAGATGTTAATTTTAAGAGTTTTGAACTAAATTCATGTAGATTAAGTGGTATTGGTTTGATGTTTGTCCGAAGCCTTCAACATGTCCATGCAGGATCAGCTTAGATATTGGCCTTGTAAGCTGTCAGTGGCCATCTATCTGAAGTATGCGCTTGTGTTTCAGGCGGTGTGTACAGACGGGACGCTCTTTAATCACCTTGAGACACTGTGGCGATTTACTCCTGGAGCTGCAGGCCAGACTGAATCCTGCAATGTAGAGTTCTTTGTAAGTAGTGCAACCGGCAAAAACAGAGACACGCACACACTATTACAGTCTACATTCTACAGCTTGACACTTCTTTTATTGGTGTTCCTCCTCTTTGGTGGTTTAATCCCTTAATTCCTGTTCAAAGTGAGCAGTGGTATTAGACCAGATTAGTGGCTATTTTTACCACATGCGAGTTGCCTTTCCGGTTCTCCTTAAATAGCCAGTAGCAAAGACAGGCATGATAACTATTCCTTTGCTGGAGGGAACTGTGCAACCTAAATGTCACCAGATTAGACATGGTGCGATGGACATCACAGGAAGGAGACAGGGATTTGGGAGATTAAAGGACCAATTGATTAAAAAGAATGAAGACTAAAACATGAATGAATGTTAGCAGTACAAAGAACTTCAGCTGAACTTTAGCATCAAAGCTCACTATTTCACATCACACTGCACACAAATAAGATAACCTTTTGGTTAAAATATGTGCTAATTTTACCTATATCTGTGTTTTCCCTTTCTAGGTGTCATTTGAGTTCAAATCCCTGCTCCACTCACAATTAGTGACAGTATTTTTTGATGAGGTGGTCAAACAGATGGTCAATGCTTTCGAGACGCGAGCAACCAAACTTTACGGCACCAGCGTTCATCGACAGAACACTTCACTCAGAAGAGCATCTTGAAAACTTTGTTAAAATGGACACAAGGACATACATAATCACAAACATTGTAAAAATGTTCTGGAGAAGAACAGCTCCTCTTTTTTAAATCCAGTTGGATTTTGGAGTGTTAATGCCAGCACATGTTTTTGCTGAAAAAACACATTTGAGAAGCCTATTTATTTAAACCAAAAGAGATTTAATTTATTGTGATGAGTGTGTGTATAATTTATATATTATCTGTGTAGTGAAAGAGGAAGATGATTGCAGTAAAAAGTGTTGAGGATAGATGCTTTTTCATATTTATGATCATTATATTCACAAGGTTGACCAAAGGGAAACAAAATCACCTCTAAATTGTTATTGAGTGCACTTTTTCCAGACTTGTAATAAAACAATAATATATTTTCTTAATACTGTTTTTGTCCTGATTTGTCAGAACCACACAAACACTAATCATCCAAACTTTTCAAATCACCCAAAAAAAATGTAAAAAGGAAGAAAACAAACAAACCAACCTTGGGTTATAACAAAGGGGTATAAGAATGAACATTAAAATTTTAGAGATTTTAAGAAACACAGTTGGTTTCTTTAATAGGTTCATTTTAAAGCTCTACTTCTTACCATACCCATCCCATAATATGGTTTTCTTCATAAAATGTTGCAACGCGAGAGGACACAATTTTCATATACAAAAGCTCCAGGACCTAATAGGTGCACTTTATGTTCTTTTGTGAGGTGTTTCCTTTCTTTCATTCAGGTTGTCACTTGCTGGTATTTCTCCAATATTATGCACAGTCGCAATATGCCAAACTCTTCAGTCTTGCAAATGATCTGATACAGTACACTATGCTTCTTACATTTCAATGAGAGCAACTATTTTACACGTTATATTGGCATTCTGTGTATGAGCCTCACAGTATCACATACAAAATGCCCCTTCAGTGTGAAGTCGAAGCCGTTTCAAGAAACTCATGTGATTTCTGGATCACTTACATAAACCACTGCTGCCAGCAGAGACCACACCCCTTTCTGTCCAAACAGCCAATTCCTTTCCTGTTTCTTCAGTGCTGGCCGATCACAGATTAGCTGAGACCACATCCTTAAGACACCAGAGGTGAGAATATTTTCTTCAAAGAGATTTTCTTACACACACCCTGACAGCAAATGTGTCCAACAAGATCCAGATTGACAGTTTGTTGTTCTGTCTATATACACATCACATTGTAACTCAGTGTTCAGCTCTTATGTTCTCTGCAAACTCCTGAGTTACAAGATAAATCAGCCTATATCTCTTAACTAATTTGTCCTGTACTTCAAAATTGTATAATACTGCACACAGATTGCAAAACAAATACGGTATATTATTTTGATATTTGATTCATATCATGTGGCATCCCAGGATGCTGTCTGGCTGTCTGAGTAATTCAGTTATACACAGAGGATCATGCAGCTCATGACTAGTTCAGGCTGTGCATTTTTCTCTGTGTGGTTCAAGCAGCATTGAAATATTCAACCATCCAGATTGTGTGAAGTAAATATAATTTCATATCAGTTGTTTGAAACTAGAGCTTTACACTTTCTGAAGAAAATGTAAGGCTGATGATACATGGGGCAACTTTTTGGGCAATGTTGCTGTCAATGGGCAACTAGGTGAGATACAGGGCCCACGACCTATCTAAAGTATCCAGATAGAAATTTGTTCCCCATTCTCAGTGGGAAAGTGCCCAAGCAACATTGCTCAAAAAAGCTGCCCCACAAAATTGCTCAAAAAGTTGCACCACGTATCATTAGCTTAAGGTTCTTCCCTGTGCAACCTCACAACCATAATACCAAGTTATGTTATAAATGGTTGTTAGCATGTTGCTGTTGTTGCTAGGGCATTAAGGTTGCTTTCTGGTCTAAGTCAAAAACTTATGATATTCTGTGTATCTTGATATGATTTGGGTTACTCCAAAACCCTCTATTACTCTCAATCTGTTAGGAAAGTATTGGCACACCTGTCCTCAATGATTTGAGTCAGCATTCTTCTCCATAGCCAAATTGTTCAAGGTCTCTAACCCTGTAAAGCCTGACATAGGATACAATAGTTAAATCTACATTTAGTGTATTACTTTATCTAGTTTATTAAACATTTAAACAAAATCTTATGAATAAATAAAGTTTGCATATGGGTTCTTTGTTGCATATTATGACACATCAAGTTTTATGGCTCATTTAGTATGCCAAAGGAAAATATGGAGTTATACTCAGAGAAGTTTTATTCAGAGGCCCAAACTGAGAAAACAAATATGTAATTTGCAATTGATGATATTTAGGCTATATGATCAAAAAGTAAGAAAATTCTGACAGCTTGTAATGTAATCAATAAGATCTTTATAAGAATATAGTAGACTAAAAAATTGCATGTAAATATCAAAACATTAATATTTTTCTTAGCAGTATTCATAAAACCAAGCATTTTGTTTTGTTTTTCTTTGGGGCAACATATAATGCAATGCAATACAATGATGATTGCTAGATGCACAAATAAACATTTCTCAACACTCATATTTTAACATGGGTTTAGTGTATGTTATTCTTAAGTTTACTTTAAAAAATAATTAAAGGTTTCACAATAAAAATAAGTGTGTACCAGAACATGAAGGACAACATTTTTGGAATTACACTAAAAAGTCTTAAAGGGATAGTTGACCCAAAAATGAAAATTATGTCATTAATTACTCACTGTCATGTCGTTCCAAACTCAAAAACAAATTAAGATATTTTTTATGAAATCCAAGAGCTTTCTAACTCTACATAGACAGCAACACAACTGAAATGTTCCCAGATCCAGAACTTAATTTCGGAAGATAAACAAAGGCCTTGGGTTTGGAACAACATGAGGGCGAGTAATTAATGACAGAATTTTCATTTTTGGGTCAACTATCCTTTTAAATTTGCTATCAGACAGGCATATCATCAGAGTTTTCAGCAAAGTTTTGATCATGATAAGAGACCTATTAGAGACCTTATTTAACAAACTTAGAGGTCATATAATAATATATTGTGTGCATGCTTTCGATTTATTTCAAGATAAATAAAGAACAGAGTTTGAAGCTCTTAAATCTGTCATTCTAATGCTTGCATTTAATGTGGCATAAGAAAAACACTTAAACACTGATTTCAGATGTTTCATGCATTTCCAACTAAGACGTATTTTTGCATACACGTGAAGTAATATGTGTGCAGGCACAGCACCTCAGAATATTCTCACACACACAGCTCAGCTATCATGCCAGGTGTCTTTATACCATCCCTAGGGTTCATAATCTCTATCCGTGGCCAACATTTGATCTTATTTTGGGCTTGTCCTGGGGTAGACTCAGGGTGCTCATCATGTTCTTGGCCTTAGATAGTTGCAGGTCGACAGTGTACCCTGATCCTGTGACATGCAAGGACAGATGCTCTGACTGCACGTCTCACTCTGTTTTGAACATACACTCCCTCCTGACCTTGCATGATACAGCACACAAACCTTTACTGCTATTGGATTTCTCAATGGTATGGAATATAGAACAGCAATACAGATAGGTTTTACTGCAAAAGGATTATTAAAGAATGCATCATATACCTGTTATATTTGCAGACAGACAATTCAGCTGGCATTGCTGCTGACATCTCTCCGTGACTAGTGAAATCTCCTGACTCAGCAGCCATCATTTACCTGTCCATCTCCTGCTCAACAACACCTTGAAAGGTTTTACAACCAACCTACAGCAGGCATTTTATTACCCCCTAAATGAGGCTAATAGGACTTAAGACAACATAATTATGATATTCCTAATTTAAGGCACAGACTGTAAGTGTGCCTTAAATTAAGAATGTCATAATTACATAGTGTCATAATTTAACATTATATCATAATTTGAAAGGTTACCTTTTTCCTGAGAGTGTCCTGTAAGTTAAAGGTCAAAAGGTACACGTTTGGACTTTATTAGGTACTAATATGCAGGCCTACTTGTAAACCCAAAACAAAGGTCACAAGCAGAATCAGAAAGTTAGACAGAAGAATTACCTGAAATAAATGGCTCCTCGCTGGTGAGATGCTGTGGAGATAATCAGAAAAGAATAGTGAAGAACGATCATTTAAAATGACGTTTACAAATATGTGCAAATCTAATATTTAACCTATAATCATAGTTTGGTATCAGTACACGCTGGGAAAAAAATAAAAGGATTTTGTTTTATAATAAAATAATGAAAAGTGTTAAAAAACGTATTAATGATTAATGGTTACATTTCGACAAGATATACGTAAGACTTCTAAATAAAGTATTATTTACCTGTAAAATTTTCAGTGTTTTTTTTTTTTTCTTCTGGTATTTCAATCAGCACCGGAGATCTGGGAAAATTGCAAATAGGGCTCGCTGCATCCTGCGGTGGACATCCAACCCCGCCCACATCCAAGTGTGACATCATATTGGTAGGTTTAGGAGTGGAGATGGGGTGGGTTTAGGGATCAGGGCGTGGACATGGGTAGGTTTAGGGAAATATAAGGTGGGAGGAGTTGGATCTGGATCCAACCACGCCCCCTGGATCTTGTGGGCAGCAGCGAGACGTTCCTCCAAAATAGTGGACCCTTTCTTCAAAGCCTGAGCTTCAGCATTTGCGCGTTTGCACACTTCCATCTAGTGAGCATTTCTTTAATAAAGTTTGCTCTTTAACACAATACCATATTATCACCAACCTTCATGGAGCCATTATTCTTTAAAACACACAAACACAAACACAGAAAGACACCCACCTCAACAACACAATCTGCTTTAATCCAGTTTAATGGTCATCACAGCTGAGGATGGATTGAATTAAAAAGATTTAATTTTATTTTTAACCAGATAATTTAAGCAAATATCAGACACTGAACTTCATCTGTTCTTCTTACAGCTGGACTGGCAGATGGACTGTAAACATTGTGAACTGTATGGCACGCTGCACATTTACAAATAACATCGGTGGCCAAAATACCTGTTTGATCTGTATATATTAGTTGATAAAAAATAGCAACTTTGTGTCCAGCAAATTAGTTCATCTGACACTGAAGATAATTAAGACTTATAAACACACAAAGCTATTGCTTGCTGTTATGCACAGTGGATTATTGCACTGTGTTAACGATAGATGTCACTACTGACAAGATACAACTCAAAATAACATTCAAAAATCACAGCCTCGCTATCAGGGCAGATTAGTCTGACAATGACATTCTTGAAGTGCTTCTTCAAAAGTTCAGTTTATGGTCACGGTTACTTGAAAAATGACACTGAGAAGTTTCCGGAAACCAGGCATTTTAGTTTCTAATCTAATTTCCCTTTTGTAGGCACACTGACATGACAAGCAGATTTAGGTGTTTTAGATATACATGAGGTTTACTACAGAAATATGGAATGTGTTAGGATGTTTTCACAGTTTTCAAATGACTTTCCAACACAATCAATACAGGTATTTAGGTTATTGACAGGTTACAATTACAGTTTATAGCAGAAGAGTAAACCCTCACTTTTACACAAGATCACAAACACTAAAACAGGGAGAAAAGAAACACACGCCAACACTCACATTTGGAGGAGTGCATATACACATAAAAACCTCTTTTGCTTCCATAGCACACTGGTTAAGTGAGATCTGGATTCTGTCATTACATGGTCATGTGTTCTGGAAGTACATAAGAAATATCATCCCAAGGATGGCGGTACAGACCCTGCTTCAGCCGCTTCTGGTCCAGATAATGACCTGCACAAAAGAGAAGATTGTTTTAATAACATTACTTCATAACAGACACGTCAGAGATAGATATCACACACACATACCTATGAATCCCATGCTGCGTCCCAAAACAAAGATTCCATTCAGGGCTCCAATCTCCACAAACTCATCTGCCTCGTCGCTGTACAAGAGGACGACAGACAAGTGTTTGAGAGATCAGTGTTATTTTTACTAACATTTACATGAACACTCAACTTTGGCAGTGTTTTAGGTATTGTTAACTATTGAAAAGAATTTTCATTAATTGAAATATAGCTGAAATAAAGTAAAATATAAATATTAGACAGGAAAAAACATTAGAAATGTTGTCTTGGCAGCTAACTGAAATCACTGAATTTACCAAAAAAAAAAAAAAAAAACAAAAAGCACAAATTATTAACCTTAAACTAAAATAATATAACAAAAATAAACACCAATTAAAAATAAAATTTATTAATATAAATTATATATTTAATTAAAATAAAAAAATATAAATACAAAAATAATAAAAGTTTTACTCACCGAGTGAAGCCGCCACAGTTTCTCAGCAGGTCCACAAATGCCACTCCAATGAAACCATCAACATTCAGGATAAGGTTTGGTTTCTGATAAAGAGAGACATTTTATGAGATTTCCAAAAAAACAAAAAAAAAACAGGGGTCACACTTTATTTTAATGTCCTATTCTTGATATTAACAAACCGTTAACTATGGCTTTTGCCTCAGACTCCTAATTTGCGGTTTATTAATAGTTAGTAAGGTGGCTGTTAACTTTAGGTAGGATTAGGGATGTCGAATATGATCATGCAGAATATGTGCTTTATATGTACTAATAAACAGCCAATATGTTAATAATAGGCAATTAGGGATGCTAATAAGCAACTAGTACATAGCAAGAATTGGTCCCTATAATAAAGTGTTACTAAAAAAAACACTATACTTGAATTTTCATCTTGCCACAAACAATGTTCAATTACTACATTAAATTAAGATGATCTAAATGTATTCTTTGACATTTATTCATAGCTGTTGCTTTTAGCAAACATATCTGTCTCACTGCATATAGCATACTGAAGATGTTCTGTTTTTCTTATTTTCCTTTTGAAGCTGCAGTCACATATATGGTTGTATGGCAAATTTTTGTCATTTCACTAGGAATCAATGCAATCAGAAATTTTAATGATATGGAGAAAGATTTTACGGTGCAGATTTCTCACTGGGTTCAGTTACAATGTTAATACCAGGTATAAATGGGACCCAAGGCACAGGCAAGTGTTTGTACCTTTGAGGTGGTGATCTTCTCCACCTCCAGAGCATAGTCCAGCAGCTGTGTGGCAGGGAAATGCTGTTTCA
>JAPMOO012027424.1:0-12112 GCA_029874815.1 Luciobarbus comizo
TAACAGACGCTGCCAGCTTTGTTTTTCATTAAAAAAACGCTCGTCAACTTTTTCTAGTCAAAAAAGACGCCAAGTGTGAACACGGCCTAAGTGGGTTTTTTTGGCCACACGGAGGAAGATAATGGTAACCAAACCAGCATTCTTCAAAGCAAGTGTAAGCATGTGTGTGTCTTCCACACAAAGTACTGACAGAATTATATTTTTGGGTGAACTATCCCTTTCAAGTCCGAAAACACTGCACGATTTTCGGCTGTCCCAGACGAAATATTGGCATCGTGAAACAATCTTGGCGATTTCTGTGATCATGCCTCCTAATCAGTAGTCCTGTGTCGTCCAGTAAGAAAGATTCAAAGACGGCCGTTGTCATAGTCTTGTGACCAAAGATAGTCTACGATACAGCATGATCATCACACAGTGTGTTTGCAGCCACGATCCATGTTTACTGATCAGCCAATAAAAATGTGACATGAAATCAACGCGACGTGGCGCTAAAACATAAAACGGCTTACCTCAAGCTCTTATGCCGTCCTCTTTCACGGCATCCAATTTTTTTTAGCGCATAAAAACTCCAACTGCTAAAATGTGATTTATCTTCCTCTTTTTGTTTACCACTAGCTGATTCTGATGATGTTATATTCTTCTATAGTAACGTGTGTCGTAGCATACGAGTCAATAGGTGTTATCATCATACAGTCTACACACTTCGTAGCCAAGTTTATTAGATCCATGTCACACAGTGTGATCTGCAATGATCTTATAGGATTGCTAAAATCGTGCAGTGTGTCTCAGGCTTAAGAGGTTCAAGTAGAACAGCATGAAAAATCCATCAGCAGTGGTACAATCCGTTGCAAGAAACCATTGTAGGTAATAGACAAAACTACCCAGTGGAGAACTGACCAGCATAAAACATAATAGAAATATATCAAAAGATATCAGGCCACAGTCACTAATAATTTGTTGCATATATAAGTGCATAAAGTTCATACAAAATTCTTGCCAGATTCACAACATTTGTCTGTTCTTATCTTGATGAATGTGGATTATTATAAATGAGGGAATGGCAACCTCACATTGCTCTCTAGAGGTGCATTCTCATCTGAGAGCAAACAAAGTTGGTGCAAAAACTTTGCAAATTTACTAAAAAAAAAATTGTGAAGCTATGGATGAATCGTGATTTGTGTATGACAATATTCATGCACAGCTTTTTTGTGCACCTATGTGTGCATACACTCATTAAATCTATTAACAATAGACAATACTTAAAACAACAGTTCTTAAAATTTAAGGACACTTCGCTTGTACAGCACTTCATTATCTTCAAGTTGGACAGCTAATGGCCTAATGCCTCCTTGCATGGACCTAAACCAACCAACTTAGGTCTGTTTGTGCACTGCTGTCTTTGTCAGTTTGGCAAAAGTGAAGATCGTGCTGTCCAGAGGTTTGAAGAGACAACCACTGAGAAGCTTACACAAAGTATGGTCCCCTGAGTAGGCAGTAATGATGAAGTACCTTGGCCGTTACACATTACATTCTGGAAGTAGAAATCCATTTCATGTCAGTATGGCAGTCAGATGGACATGTTGGGCAGCTGGGCAGATGATCTGAGAGGAAGTATATCCATCTTCTCAGTCTTTAAACTTGGGTTTAAAATGTAGGTCCAAGAACTCTGTTGTTTGGCGGGACAGCAATTCATTCACAAGTCTCATCTATATAGGAAAGAGGTGAAGAGGTCATGAGCATGTGTGCCTTCAGGCCCCTTCAAACCAAGAACAACAACTATATTAGCATCCACACCGCTAATACAATAACACTGCATTGCAGTTTTATGATCGGTCACTGTAAATGTTCGAGCTCCTAGCTGGAATTGTTTTTTTTTTTTAAAGTGATTCCAACAATATCGTTCCTCTGTGCTATTATAGTTGTGGTGTGGACTCTACTTTTTTTATTTAGAGATTTTTAAAACTGTATTTTTATCTTTGTAGTTATTATCATTAACAAGTCTTTAGTTACATTATTTTATTGACAGTTAATTTATGAATCATTTAAAAACGTATCATTGATAAATTACAACACTACTGTATTTGTATAGGTTTGGCCTGTTTTATTTGCACAGACTAAATGGTGGATACCATTAAACTTGCCAAAAAAAAAGTATTAGTGAAATTGTTAATTGAAGTTTTTTTGATTTTGTCAACAACAAAACTAAATTCAAATAACTAAATTTGAATTCAAACACTTGATGAAAATATGAGAAAGCATAACTCATTAAATGTTTTTACTTTAAAAAATAAAAATAAATAGAAACCACTGCCTCAAGTAATTAAGTCATACGTTGAGGAGTGACCCACTTGAGCTGAACATATTTTTCCTGGAGGGTTAATTATATAAACATCCTACATGAGATGAATCTGCTATAACATAAGATATAATGTTTGTGATAACATAAGAAAAGTAGTTTAATTGTTTTGCCACTTTCTTAAGCAACTGAATATATGAATCTAGAAGTAAAGCGAGTTGAATAATGTGTTTCTTATATTTATTGTGTTTAAACATGTCTATGAAAGATTGTATTACTGTACTGTGTTAAAAAAGAATAACAATGCTGAAAAAGCATTTTCTGTAACAACGTTTAGATTTGAAAATTAAAATAATGGATGAATGTGTTCATGGTAAACAGCCACGGATCAGAGCAGCGGACTACTGTGTGAAAGCACAATGAGTCTGTGCTGCTTCTGAACCTCACATGGACTTATACGCCCTGTAAACAGAGTATGTGTGAACCTGGCGTGAGGCCACCTTGCATACAACTCACGAAATCTGGCTTGTGCTGCGTGTAAGCTATTGTGCAACAATTGCCCCAATGTATAAACAAAAAATGCACTGCATGATCAAACGTTTAAGTGAGATAATTATAATTTTATGAAAAATGTCTAAAAAATGCCCCCTCCACCCCTCAAATTAAAAAATCCCCCCAGAAGAGTCACCTAAGAGGGGAATACCCCTGTTTTCAAAAATATAATTTAGGCCCTAAATGAATGCTTCAAAAGGCGGCTTCGAGAGATACTGCTTCCTGTAATCGACGATCGGCTCATTTTTTTTAATGAACTATCCCTTTAATAGAAATATATTTTTTCCTCCCATCTCATATCCATTCCCTTTAAGAGTTCCATTTTTTGAAATGGAAATGTCCTAGTCTTATGAGCACATGATTTATGCTAATCGACAGACTGTTATGTTAACAAGTTATTTGGTTATGTTTATTATATTAAAATGTTTCAGCATGTTACAATCATTATGGCTTAAGTTCAGATAGCCTATCCCCCTAATGAATCAAACAGTTTGCTATCATATGCATGAATGGTAGGGGTGGGTAAAAAAAATAAAAAAATAAATAAATAAATAAAAAATCAATATCTCGACATTAATCGATTCTTGTTTTTACGGAACGATATTGATTCTTAAATCCCAAGAATCGTTTAGTCTAACCTGTTTCCAATTAATGGACGGAACTTTGAAGGGCCCCTCCCAACCTATATCACAATAAGTATTGTGCTTTGGTACTTTTAACATGAAACAAAGTCTCAGATTTCAAATTTATTGCAGTATTTAAAAACATAAATGCCATTTTAGTGCTATTTAATGTGGAGTGACATATCACTGTAGAGCCTCAGTTCAATAGATGCGAGATGCGTGTGAACTGATCATCTCCTCCACATTAATACCAGTTTCAGCACAAAATAAACATGACTAAACATCCAAAGGTAAGTTAAAAGAAAGTACAACTTTACAATCCGTATCTAGGAAATCTAGCAAATCCATGATTTATTAACCTATCGATTTAATTTGTATAAAACTATCACGTTTATATTTCAAATCCGCTGGTTACAATTGAAAGCCAAACTCAGAAATAACATGTATCCATCAGGCAAAAATATAAAGTAATAGGCTAATAAATAAGTAAATAAACTGAATGAAAGTAATGGAGCAGCGGACAAATCAGTCAGCGGGACCCAGGGATGCGGAGCTGCAGGCTGTGCACATGTCAATGCCATTTACGTTCAGGTCCAGTCGGGTTCGAAAATAAATGCGGTCGGGTCGGACTAATTTCATCGGGTCTGTCTCTGGTCGGGTTTATCTTTTTAAACAAAATTAAAGGATTTTAGGACCCGAGAAGACCTCTAGTGTGTAGCCTGATACGTGCATGCAGGGGAGGGGTGTGATTTTCAAATAATAATCAAATAATTCCCAGCGATCTTCAAATATGATTTTTGCTTGAAATGCCCATCCCTAGTAGGTAACACTTATGTTTCAGGAGCTCGGGTTTTCAAATTGTATTTTATGTTGATTAAATCTTGAACATGTTTGGCATGTAGATTGATGGATTTTCAAAATGTAAAAAAGTGGTTAAAATTTTACAACTTTATAGTTGATGGCAGATCATTTTAATCAAGAAAAATATCAAAAATAATCAAAGACAAGAACAGAAAAACAACAAAAATGTTCCAGGGCTGTGCTTCTCCCACTCCACATTTTGTATGTCTCCCACACTGGACATGCCCAATTGAAGTCCTGCAGTCTTTACTAATGAGCTACTGACTTCAATAAGGTGCTTTAAGCCGGGCACAAACTATGATTTTGGCCATGATTTTGCTGTCTGAGACAAATTTCACAAATCCTAAAAGATTCCTCCAATCCTAGGCTAAAATCTGTAGTCTTTGATTGTTAGTATGACATGTCCACCGACAGCCGATTAATAGCCGTTGTGATCAGATTTGACCTCCAATGAAATTCTGGCAGCGTGGGAAGATTTGGCGCACAGTCCTGCACTGTGACATCTCCTACGACAAATGTCAAACTGTCTTCGCATTTCAAGACAAGCCATGCTCAGAATTAATCTTCTTACCGCCATAAACCTGGTCGCCGCTCACAGAATTCCTATGATAAATATTACCTTTGCTATGATAAGCACCGGTTGCGCCGCTGTTTTGATTTGGGTCTGTAGTGCTGCTTAATGTAGTTTTCATGATAGCCAACATGTCAGCCTCACCTGTAATGCAGCTCATAGTCACTGACCGTGTATGGGTTGATAATGTAAAACTCCGGACAAGTTTTCTTGCACACATCTGTTTTTAACACATCTCAACTGTCGTACATTCTGACATTAATGACAACTGAGATCCCAGAGTGTGACATGGTCATCATGTTCATACAGTCTGACAACCAACAATCGTGAAGGACTATTAAAATCGCAGCGTGCGCCCGGCTTTAGATGAGAAAAAAGACATCAAAAATGGTGTTCCCAGGGCAGGTTTCAGAAGCATTGTTCTAGCAGATAAATTCACATTACCACAATTCTGCATGAAAATAAAAGACAATCAATTTGTCTCTTACCTCACCTCAGTGAAGATAAACCCCTCGAGGATCTTCACCATGGACGGACAGAGCTATGACCACTAAAATGTGGTGAGGTTTCTTCCACTGAAAGTTTTATTTCTGATAAATACAGAGAAATTATTTTTGCGACTGTTTATAAAGAATAAGTAACACTTTGTACTAAATTGATAATTCATTCAAGTTACATAAGTATTAATGTAATATTCAAATAGTTACATTTTCATTAAAAAAAATCATTTTTTTGCGTTCTAATGTTAGTTAATGACTTCAAGTGTTATTTGCTGTAAATCTTTCAGACACACACCAGGTTGACAGCAGCACAGCAGTCTCCAGACTCTTCTCAGGGGCCTCCACAGACACTCAAATACCCCACCTGCCATAAGATCAGATGCAGTATTACGACGTGAACGAGCACTTTTTAGTACTAGACTAATCTAAAAACGGATCAGACTATAAACTAGACATAGACACGCTTATAATTACTTTATTTAACTGAAACCATCAGAAAATCGTCGTGTACTGGGCTGGCGCAGCTAACGTTAGCTCAAGACAAACGTTTGTTCGCTAATGTCCACAAATAACTTATATTTTGATGTTACTTTGTATATAATAGTGTGAATTTCCACCATAAACTCCGAAATAGTTATAGTGGATGATAACTTGATTAATTTCATCCAAGCCATACCGGAGAGTCGAAGTTGAGGAAAGAAACAGGTAACTTAACTTACAGCAGAGCGCGCGCCGCTACACATCAAATCAGTTTAATAAAGTATTTATCACCTCTGGAGTCGGTTTCCATGTGGGAATATGGTGTAGCCATCAGTGTGTTAATAATAACGCCGTTATAAACTTTGTTCACGAAAACTACACGCAGCCTTCTCGCGGCAAACTTGAAATTAATAAACCTGGGTTACTCTCCAATATTACGTCATGACGTCCTGCTATGTTGCCATGTGCGTCTTTTCAAAAAGTCAAACTACACCCTGAATAGTGTCATTATCAACATTATCATATTATTATTATTTTGTCATTAGTTTCCTGTGTTTTTATCTCTACCTGGCCCCACTGACACGTAAATGTGCACCGTTTTTCATTTCTAGGTGCATGCGCTGTTTAGTTTATGGTACATGGCAACCCTGACGCGGACGCGCGCACGGTCAAGACTCCTGTTCGTCGTGCACGAGCATGAATGATACACACAGCGAAAGAAGGCTTAACACTTAATAGCACACTACCCTTATTGTTTCTAACATACAAAGACAATAGAAGTTAGTGAGAGTATTATGAGCTTCTAAATCTAGCTAAAAAAAAAACATTCATAGATGAATCGGAGATAATTTTATATACGTCCAATCAAATATACCGTCACAGATCTAAACTGAATAAATGCGTAACGTTACATTTTGTGTGGGTTTTTTTACAGTCTATGGTACATTTGTGTTTTTAGTGGCTAGCATAAAGCAGCACGCTTCCGCAACCCACCCAGTTCTGTAAAAGGCGCAAAAGCAAGCCCAGTTGCAGTTTAAAATGTCCTTCATTAATACAGCTGGGCAGTTCAATATGTGAAATTAATGCCTATATTGTTTATATATATATTATATATATATAAAATCTGCAGCAAATTGCAGTTTAGATTTTTTTATTAATATTTTCTATTTTGACCAATGAAATTCTAGAATAAAAAAATGTATTTTTAATTAATTGTTTTTTGTCTTTTTAACTTCATAAATACAATAATGGAAAAAAAACATTCAATACACTGAAAAAAAATGCTTAACCTACCTTTCAGAATCCCCTCTTCTCACTTCAATTCTGCCCACTGTTACATGAAGGAAATGAATGAACTTCACTATTTTCTTTTTTTCTTGCCATTTCCCCCAGAATTAAATCGCCTTAATCGGCATCCTCTTTTCGTCGGTGTTTTTACCAGTAGCTCCATTATAGTGAATAAATCTCCGTTGTTTTAATAATTCCTGGAGAGAGAGATGAACACGTTGCTTTGAAACGACTGTTCCCGCGTGTTGCTTCTTCTTTGGTTGCTCTTTAGTTGAATGGGAACAGCATCTCGCGCCACCTCGAGGTAAAGTACCACTCTAAAGTATGTCTATCGAATCAAGAGCAATACAGCAAACTGAGAATGAATTATTCAGATAAACTAAATCTGTCTAGAATAAATCTAAAGTCTAGAATAAATGTTAAACAACCTTAAATGAACTCCTTAATCTGTAGGAAAACAACATGTGAATACAAACACATCCATAGTTTGCAAAGGAGCGGGGTTTTAAGAGCTGGGCATACTTAATATTCAATGAATTGCTTTTCAAAATGTGTGACATATTTAAATTGTAAACTTTACAAAGTCAGCATCCATGAAAGAGCTGAAATTGCTACAGTTTTAATCACGTCGATGCTAAAATGTGAAAATGATTTTGCAGATGTGTCACAAAATGTGGTTTATATCTGCAGGCTGCTGTATGTCTCGCTGAGATTTTGTAAACCAAAACTATATATAGCTTATGTTGGGGATATGTTGAAATATATTCAATAAAATTAAGGATATTTGAAATAATCACTGAAAGTACATTGTAGTCATAAGTTTACATTCACCTTGAAAAAATCTATCTGCAAAATATAAAAGGGATGTCATGCAAATTGCATTTATTTATTTTTATTTTATTTTTTAAATTTAGCACTGCCCTATTTCACATTACGTTTTTTTGCTGATACTTCAAAAAATAGTAGTTGATTTTATAAAAATGACTGTTTGATGATCCATTTCATGTGTTGTCCTGAGGTCCTGCACAGAATCTACTGGATATTTGAACTCTATGTCCAGCAGTGACCCAATACAATGAGAACTGATGTGAATATATTTTCAAGTATTAAGAATAAAAATGTAAGCTTTTGAACGGGATAATTTAAGTAAATTCATTAATAATTTTGTCTTGTGGACTAAACATCTGTTATGTAAAATAGCTTATTAAGGACAGCATGGATTTAAAAATGTAAGTTCCCTCTTATTTAGTTAATGTATATACACTAATGCACTGAATAAAACATGTATGTTTATGTTCCCTCTCATTTTGTTAAAATATATATACACTACTGCATTACACAGGAGTTCCAACTGCACCAAGCGTGTAAAAACGTCCCATTTGGATTTGGATCATTTAACTTTTTTTAGTTCAAATTATATAACACATTGAGGACTTGTGTGATAACAGCAACATGATGCGCTATGAGACAATATTATATGCCATATAGCCAACTTCATACATACATACATCTCTTGGATCTGTTAAATATACTGATATTTCCTTAAATGATTGGCAGCTTCATAGAAGATTACATACCTAATGCAAAACCAGTTAAACGGTGCTTATGTTAGTTTTCTTTATAAAATCTAAACAACATAAGCAAAATAAGGGACACCTAAGCGTAAGTGTAGACAAAGGATAAGCATGAACAATATATAAATCTAAACATATGGTTAACTCTAACCAGGACTGGTGGACCATTGAGGCCAGCACAGGACTTCATTAGACCAGTCAAAAACCTTTATGAATGTCAACCCTCTGCATCAAGGCCAAGGGACGATTCAGCCAAAATTCCATAACTTTACTCCCGTATATAGGCTAATGTTGTTCTGAACCTTGTTCTGTGACTTTATTCTGTATAACATGAATTTATTTATTTGTTGCCCATACAATGGATGTATAACTAAACGGTTTGCTTACTAACACTTCTGTGTTTTATGCAAAAATGTAAATGACAGAATTTTCATTTTTGAGAGAACTATACCTTTAAGAGGTGCAAGTAGAACAGCATAAACAATCAGTGGTACAAGTATCATACTGCAGTGGTAAGAAATCTGTCAGTCACAGCCCTAGTTCACACAAATTCTCACTGGATATATAACAGGTGCAAACAGACATACATATGTTCTTAACTTGATGAACGTGGATACATGAGGAAATGTGTACCTAAATGCCATCTTTTTGTGTTATCTTAAAATGTTATGCTATGTTAACATGCTAGGTGTCACTCATAACCTGGAGGTGGAAAAAAAAAGGAATAAAGAAAAAGAAGTGTTGAGTTTGCTCCTGCGTTTTCTTTCTTAGTAGTATAATATACAGTAAATATAATTTACATGTTACTTTGTGGTTTAAAAAGTGTGTTAATGTTTATATTGTACTGCATTTGTTCATTCTTAATATATATTTATATTTAAGTCTTTTTTAATCTTTTTAAATGGTTGTATTTGTGTTTCACTGCTGAATTACATTTAGCAGTTTCTGGGCCACGTTTGGCCCGGGGACCAAGCCGACTCGAGTCTCGGCCAGATCTGCCTTAAAGTGTCTGGGCCAGACCTGGGCCACATAAAATAATAGAAGTCACTCTACAGTATGTAAATAAATAAGAGTCATTTTACAGGGCGTGGGCCGCATCTGGGCCAGAGGAAATTGTTTGAGTCGGTTTTCAGTGTGTGGGCCAGTTTTGGGCTGGGGACCCAGCCAGATTTGGGCCAGAACTTAAGCAAGGTTGTGGCTCAAAGGTGGGCCAGACAAATTTTGCTATCTGGGTGCTTATCCACACTATTACATCATAGAGTAGAACATTCCTCAAGTCATTTTGGCTAACAAGAAACTTTTGAGTTCTGAAACTTTCAGGATGTTTTTTAAAGTACAATGACCTCTTATAAGTCAAAAGATCAAGGGAATTTTGATTTCTCAGTTCATGACCCCTTTAATATCGCGTCATTACCAGCATGATTCATGACTGTTTATGTTTTATTGTTTGTCCTGAGCAACTGCCAGCTGTTCTTCAGAAAAATCCTCCAGGTCCTGCAGTCATTGGTTTTCCAGCATTCTATGGATACTGAGCCCTTTCCAGCAGTGACTGTATTGAGATTCATCATTTCACACTGATGACAACTGAGGGACTCATACACAACTATTTTAAAAGCTGTAAACATTCACTGATGCTCAAGAAGGAAACACGATGTTTTAAGGGCTGTAGTGTGAAAACAATTTTAAGTACAGTCAAGCGCATGTAAACTTTTGAATGGGATAATTTTTGTAACAGTAATTTTTTTTGTCTTGTGGACTACACGTAAATCTCTGTTATGTAAAATAACTTGTATGGAATAAAAATAGATTTTTTTTATCATGTCTCTTATTTTGTTAAATTTAATATTTTGCAGATTCTGCAAGGTGTATGTGAACTTGACCTCACATCTAGATACTGTTACTTCTAATCTCTTAATATTGAAACAATATAGCTAGTTTTTGCATTTGCGCAAATTGCGCTACATGCCCTCTATACATGAATGCAGCAAAATGGATTTGGATCATTTAACTTTATTAGTGCAAAACATGTAACATATTGAGGCTGTGTGCGATAACAGCCACATGATGCATCATGAGACAATAAACACTTGTAGAAAAAAAATTGTTTTCTTCACAAAAAAGCAAAGCAAAAAAGGGCACAATTGAGCTTAAATTTAAGTGCAAGTAAAGGATAAGCTCTAATAATATATACAACTAAAAATTTACATTTGAATTTCAAAATGAGACAAGTGAACCAATGAGTCCAGTTAGCCCAGTCAAGAACCTTTAGGACAGGGTTTCTCAACTCATCAAATGCACCTGAACTACTTAATCAAGGTCTTCAGTATTACTAGAAAATTACAGACAGCTGAGTTTGATCAGTGGCTCTCAAGGGGAAGAGTTGAGAAATCCTGCTTCAGGACAAGCACCAGTCTGGGCTAGCTGCAGAGATTGTGTTTAGCACAGGCTTTCACCAGATGATAAAGTGAGAGGACAGATTTCAGTCAGTCACTATTCCTATTATGAAGGTAAGTTTCACAACCGCATTATTGTGCTTGTCACAATTTGGGGCTGAATCAAAGAAAACAACCAGTGTCCTCTTAAAACAAGTCTCCAGTTAAGGAACCCACAAGTAATAATAAATAAAGCATCACTAACTTCCAGTGTAGGCACTTCCCTCGTACCGACTATAAATACTCTTTTAACAGTGAGAAAATGTTTGTTTCAACACCCCAAAAGAAATCTTACACTTTCAGAAATTTCAGGCATTTAGGGATTTCCTTAAAATCCAACCGGACCAGTTTTTAATATAGGTGTGTATATTATAAAAGGGACCCTAAATCATTGGTTTTATCATTGCCTCTTGATTAAATTGACCATTCTGGTCTTATTTAAGTTAATCGAAGTCTTTACCTATTCATACCCAATCTTGTTTGATATTTTAGATATCACAGCATTTCAGAGTAAAGTAGAGCAGTGCATCATCTATACAATGATAATGTCATGCACCTAATTTTATCTGCACATATCATTACATTTTCAATCCTGATTAAACCGATTGACAAAACTGTCATGCCCTGATTGACAACCCTCTGCTTAAAGGGACAGTTCACCCAAA
Source organism: Luciobarbus comizo (assembly GCA_029874815.1). NCBI lineage: Eukaryota > Metazoa > Chordata > Actinopteri > Cypriniformes > Cyprinidae > Luciobarbus > Luciobarbus comizo. The sequence goes on from JAPMOO012027424.1 coordinate 11,842, forward strand.
ATTCTGTCACATTACACCCCCTCATGTTGTTCCAAACCTTTATGACTTAATGTCTTCTGTGTAACTTTTTCTTAATGGTCAATTGTAACCAAAACAGTTTGGTTACTAATGTTCTTTAAATCATCTTTGGTGCTTCACACAAAAAAAACCTAATGACACAATTTTCATTTTTGGGTGAACTATCCCTTGAAGAGGTTGACGTACAACAGCATGATCAAGCAGCAGTGGTACAAATAACACATCCCACCATGAAGGTAAAAAAATACAAATG
>JAPMOO012027489.1:0-10928 GCA_029874815.1 Luciobarbus comizo
CCACCGGAACTTGTAGTCAGAATATCTCATTTGGTGCGCCCTCAGTTTGGACACGAGGATCTTGATGATGTGTATGAAGATGAAAAAGTTAATCTGGACAGAGAGGGGAAAAAAAACATGATAATGCTCTGGTTAAGACCATTATGTCACAAAACTGACAACAGTTTCCTCACAGCACAAAAAATGACTCAAGATGAGGGACTGGGGCAGCGAGGAGTGTAGGGGGAAGGAAGTCAGCGATGCTTGGCGGAGTCTTGGAATGGCATTCGTACAGTCCAGCCCTGGGAGAATTCAAACATAGGAATTCCTGCCCACTACAGGAACACTTGAGATGCTGACAGATAAGCAGAAACATCACTGCACATTGCTAAATGCTCGTCTGCACCTCGTAGCCAATGTGAGCATTATGAAAGCATGGCAATTTTGCACAGTATTGTGCCTTTCAACGCAATCATGTGGAAATAATGCACTGGAGGAGGGGGAAAGTTATTCTTTGAAATCATAGCTGTAGACCCTAAAACATATTCTGTGTAGTAGCTTCCTGATGTACTGAGAGTTGACATCATATGGCACTGTGCTTCGTGCATAATGGAAATTACTTCAATTTTGAATGTTGTGTTTAATGCTAAGCCAAATGCAATGCAATTGGGTGTGATGGTGTGAGCACAGATGGAAACTGCAGGGCATAAAAAAGCATAAAACATTTAACCTTACTGTGTTCTTCACATTCCTTCAATTATGTCAGAAAATAGTCAAGCTTGGGTCACAGCAATATCAGTATCATCAAAATTCTTACTATGTGTGTGGTGTGGGTGTAAAGATTGGGCAAAATAGGCAGAATTGGCCTTTTTTCATTTCATGAATGTGAATTTTAATTGAAATGTCCACAGGCTGTTGAATTGGAATGTCAGAACAGGAAATGTCATTACTGAATTTTATTCGTTTTGTAATTACATTCCTTTTAATGTAGACTAATCATGCCAATTTATTCACTGTTACATTGAATTTTTGATAACACTCTATAATAGGGTTTAATTAGCATTAGTTAATGTACTAGCAATGAAAAATACTTCTGAAGTGTTTATTAATCTTAGGTATTGCTAATTTCAACATTTACTAACACATTAAAAGCAAAATTTGCTTCTGTTTATTTAATGGGCCTGAGCTAACATGAACTAACAATAAACAACTGTATTAACTGTAACTGTAATGGAATTATTAATTCTAATAACAAATAAGTAAGACACTGTGATAAATGTATTGTTCAATGTTAGGTAATGTTAGTTAATGCATTAACTAACGCCAACTAATGGGAGCTTACTGTGAAGTGTTAACTAATAGGACCTTACTGTCTCTATGTATTTTTCAATACATGTCAAAGTATAGCAATTCACAAACTCATCTAAATTTTGCTGTACAGTGCCACAAATGTCCACCATGTTTTTTTGGATAACTTAATAAATAAAAATAAAAAAAATGCAACATTTTTGATATTACATCAAAGTATTAAATACAGATTTCGGTAAACTGTTATTTAACAGTGTCCTTATTTCATGTTACATGTTCTAACTATAGAAGTAACAGTATGCATAATTACTATACAAGCAAATAACCCTAAACCAAACCCTAATTCTACCCATAACCTGATATGGTAACATTTTATTTTAAGGTGTCCTTGTTACATATGTTACATGTACTTATTACTATAATAACAATAAATGATGCATAATTACATGCAAGTAACCCTAAGCCAAACCCTAATCCTGACCCTAACCATAAATACATGCACCTAATTAATATTACTCAGTATTTAAATGTATAAGTACACTGTAACATGGACACCTTAAAATAAAGTGTAACCCCTGATATTATAGTAAGTTGTTAATTAATATTATTTAGTACTTAACTGTATATTTACACTGTAAAGCGTAGTCCGAATTTCTATATTATTTCTGATAATGTTGGGTACCATTACTGGTTTATGGAATATTAATTCAGTTCTGAATGATGTGCAACCATTCAACTAATGTTGAGAACTTATTCCAGTTATTCCAGTGACTCAATCTTTTAAATCATATAGATTCGTACACTGACTGATACAAAAACTCTTCCTATGAGGTGTTAATGAGGGAGGGACACTGAGTAAATGTTTGATCCTCAAGTCCCATTCAGTGCTGTTTGGTCAGCAAGTCTCACTAAACAACTCATTGAATAGTGTTTTGTGTTGTACCACATTCATTCTTTATAATTAATAGTGTTCTAATTGTGTGTTAATCACTCTGCAATTACAGCTAATTACACCTATAAAACGTTAGTGCTACACTCTTTTAATTGCATTATTTCTGAACCTCAACCTCCTGGCCCTTTCCTTTTTAAACACTGGGTTGCTGAAGCTGTGAAGACATATGAAGGATGAGTCTGCATTAGAGTTTACAATAATACAATTCATTTCTAAGTAAAAAAGAATATTCAATGACAAAACAATATAGATGATGGCCTTGTTTGATGGGGAACTGATTGATCGATTGGAAATTGTGATATCAGCATATGACATATTGTTTATGGAGCTGTTGTGTTTATGGTTCCTGAACCCATTCACCCTCTTTCCTTCTGCTTTCCTGTCCAATCACCAATATCCTAGATAATCAAGGCTAAAAAGCAATTTTGAATTCATGTTGACTTCAAGGGTGGAGGTAAAGTGGCATTAGCAGTGCTCTGAATATGGGACACTTGGGCAGATAAGTACAGCTGAGAGAGGCTGATGAGGGATCGAGGATCGAGACTCTCACTCACCAACACGGCCAGCAGGATTGGCGAACGAATAATCCACCAGTACTCCATGTTAATATTCTGCACCCAGCATCTGGTCAACAACAAGAGATCAAATACATCACTGTAAATGAGCAAATATATGGCCTATATGTTCATTGAAAATACTCAATACAGACAAAATGTAGTTAAACAATTAAGTTTACTGAAGCCACGTATGTTTACTTGATTATCCATAATGAGTTTTTTCTCAGTAGAAAAACAGTCTTTTAGGAAAATTTTATTATATGTCTCTCAGTTATCACTGAATTGCATTGCATTATTATTTTTATTTATTGATTTATTTTTTGTCTCCAACAATAAAAATACAGAGCTTTGATAATAAAACGAAGCATTTAAATATCATCTTACTAGACATATTAATCTAGGTGCGATATAGTGTGACAAAAGATTTTTTGCAAGCAGTCTCTTATAAAGTTCCCATTCCCACGAATAGGACATACGTCTCCGTTCCCTCCTTCAGGGAATGAGGGTTACCTATGTAACCGAGACGATCTCATTATCAGAATCAGAATTTCATCTTACTCTTTGACCATATAAATATCAGCAAGTGCAGCAAATTGCATATTTTATCTCAGTTTGGGCCTCTGAATAAAACTGAAGTGTTTCTTCCTCCTCAAGTTTTTAGCTCTATATTCCCTCTATATAATACTACACGAGCCATAAAAACCTGCTGATGCATCAGATGTGTTACTTAAAATAAATCACATATGCAAATTGTATTTGAGATTTTTGCAATATTTTGTCTAAAAGTTAAATTTTTCTGAATATTATTGTATATTTCAGGCTTTACAGGGTTAATATAGTCACAATATTCTTANGTATTAAGCACTAAGTAATATCAAATAACAACATGTACTTACTATAGTGTAGGTAGGTTTTGGTTTAAGGTTGGTTGCTTGCAATTAGGCATAATTTACTATTATCACTATAGTAAGTACATGCAACATGTAACAAAGACACTTGTAAAAGCCCATGTATATAGCCAGAATAACACCACATTCAACACCACTGAAGAAAATGATGAATTAGGAGAACAGTGTAATACTCCTCAGAATAATTTTTAGGAATAATTTAAAGGAATACTAGCTTATGTTTTTACTGAATACTCTACATACACTGTGTATAGTGCTAGGCTAATTTGTTGTCACATGACTTCATAATGCATATTTGTTTTAATTCAGAACATCATTCATGTACACCCAGTCATCATCTTAATGTAAGAACAGTTACACTTTTTTTTAACTCCAATTTTGGGTATAAAATGTATTTTGGCAGTTCGATTAAATAATGCATAAAGAACTAGATGTTAAAAATTGTGGCTGATATTCATTCATCACACTAGAAATGGAAGGTCAAATCAAGTGCATTGCAGTGTGTCATTTTGTTGCATACTGCACATTTTGCATTTTGACATCTATAGTAGTATTTCAATGCATGCACTCTTAAAAATAAAGGTGCTTCACAATGCCATAGAAGAACCTTTTTGTCTAAATGATTCCATAAAGAACCGTTAACATCTGAACCTTTCTGTTTCAAAAATAGTTCTTTGTGTCGAAAGAAGGTTCTTCAGATTATAAAAAGGTAAGGAAGAGATGGTTCTTCAAATAACCTTTGACCGAATGGTTCTTTGTGGAACCAAAAATGGTTCTTCTATGGCATCGCTGTGAAGAACCTTTTTAAGCACCTTTATTTTTAAGAGTCTACAGAGAACCTGCTGCATTATCTCAGTATCTGGAGTAATAGTGTGGAAAAAAACCCAGCGACACTGCAACAAACAGCCTCACAGACACATGACAGATGACATGCTGTCTGAATGGGGATAATGTGCAGCTTATCAACAGTAAGGAGTGATTCTTTTATCTGCTCAGGACGGGTAAGTTCAGCTGGATGGAAGGGATGATGAGTGTGGGACAGTATGAACCTGTCATCAACCCCTAGTAGGCCATGGCACATTAAAGTGTGTCCACAGATATACAAACTACATGATTTATGTCAGTCTCTGTGCCTGCTGCTGAGTTATAGAAAAACTATAGAATGGGGGCTGGGCTAGTCCTTGTGAGAAATAATTAATTATGGAAATAATATACTTAAAGTGATGGTTCAACCAAAAATGAAAATTTTGTCATTATTTACTAATCTTTAAGTTGTTCCAACCCTGTATGAGTTTCTTTCTTCTGTTAAACACAAAAGAAGATATTTGGAAAAATGTTGGTGACCAAACAGTAGCCACTGACGCTCATAGTAGAAAAAAATACTATGGAAGTCAATGGATACCGTTAACTGTTGGTTACCAACATTCTTCAAAATATCTTCTTTTGTGTTCAACAGAAGAAAGAAACTCATGCAGGTTTGTAATTTTTAGGTGAACTATCCCTTTAAAGTGTGAACTGAATGTAATATTTTCAGGACAATCAAATGCACATCAATTGCAATTAAGTGAAAATGTATCATAGTTTTAAGTTATATTTTATACAACTAGACAACTATAGAGTGTATATTATGTTAGTTTTATTTGTTAGTTTTGTGACCTAAGTTTGAGAGCATTACAACTGTAATTTTTTGATAAGCATGTTCGATTCATTGTTTCATTGAAATGATTCAAAATTCAGATTCACCAATCATTTAGCTTCATCACATAAGAAATGTGCAAGTGTGAGTTTTTATGTATTAAAAAATATGCAGGCAAAAACATGGCTATTTGAGCGAAAGTATGGTTGAAGCAGTATAATACAAAGATATTTTTTTAGCTTTATCATCAAGCTCTAATAGAGTATATATACAGCAGATAAAGCCATGTTTAATAAATACCATATGGAAACATTTTACATTTAAGATACAATTTTTTTTTTTTCTTTACACAATTTATTACGAATGTGCTACTTACAATATATCTGATGTATAGCAGAATAACTTATGGGAATTGTGTGTAGCATATGGATGAAATAGATACTATTAAATATGTAACCTCAGCACTCCCAAAGGGTCATTAAAATAAATTTACATCTTGAAAGCCCTTCCAACAATAACAGTGACTGAGTGAAAGATTTATATGATTTTACATGCACAATGCGAAATGTTGGCTGCTACAAGCAAAACCAAATGACTGGAGTGGATGTTGAAGATATATAAAAATGCTAAATACTCATTTATCATAGAGAGACTGAAAATCTGCCTAGCATCACAGCATTTGACATAGTATCTGGGTAGCTTGTGTCCACAATTTATGTATTTGATTTGTTATAAAACAAAAGCTACAGTGACAGAGTACTGATGTAGGCCAACTCTCCAGCCGCAAAATAACACACTGACTGTTTGACGAGCGCTGGCTTTCATCAGTCGCAAACACACTCATCCCACGTGGCTCCACAACTTACTCTTCATTCTCGTACAAGTACTTCACGATCACCCACGGCAACACAAATATCAGAGGGGCACCTGAGGGAGAAAGAGAAAGAGAGAGACCTTGTGATACGAGGCATAAACCATCTGCCACGCTCTGTTTGGACATGCTATGTATGAGGAAGCTCTTAAACCCTGTTAATGAGTTCACGGCGTAAAAGCTCTGAACCTCTCACCCCAGCCGATACACTGGTAGATGCCAAAGTAATTCCTCTCCGTCAAGACTGTGATGACCAGAAGGCTGTGTAGGTAGATGCCCTCCACCAGCAGCCAGTAGTTGTTGGCCAGTATGCTGTACTGCATCATCACCATTGCAACCCTGCAGCCAACCGCCGTCTGAAACGCACACGTTGTTTTTGGGTCACTGAAAGCTTTCGGCTAAATTTTAACTTGCCACCTCCATTCAGATTTATTTGCACAGTAAATAGGTATTTAACCCACATCTATACTAACATGCATTTTAAGGAATATTCCTGGTCATTTACAACAAAAAGGTTTTTTTTTTTGGTTATTAAATAACTTTTAATGAAAAAATCCATAAAAATATTAGTAGGATTAAAAGCCTGATTTACTAACAGCTTTTACCAGTGCAAACCCTCTTTTGGCATTAAACTACTGTCAGGGTTTATTAAAGAAAAATTAATGAAAAATAAGCAATGAAAAGGTCAATTATGTTTGTGGCTAACTTTGTTGCTTATGCATTTATAGGAGGCGCAAAATTAGTGGAGAAAATTTAAATAAATAATTTACTACACAAATAAACAAACTACACATTGACATTGGTTACCGAAACAGCTATCATAAACTAACAATTTTTCATGAATAAAACATGAATAAAAGTTGCATACACAAAAAGCAGTTAATATATTATCTTCAATTATATTTAGGACATTTATTCTTACAAATGGCATTAAATCTACCTTTTAAAAGTAGAATGATGCTTTTTGTACTTTTTTCTTAAAAAAACAAAACAAAAAACATGACAGAAGGAACTGAAAAGTTCCCCTAATTGAAAAATGCATACAACATGCTGTCCATAGACATTAAATTGTACAAAAAAACAAAACAGAATATTCTTTTGAAAATAATTGCATTTGTGGATAACTAAAAATGTGAATGAATCCAAAGATACACACTGCAATTCAAAAGTTTGGGGTTTGTAAGTTTTTTTATATACTTTTATTCAGCAAGGATGCATTAAATTGATCAAAAGACAAAGGAAATTTAAAAAGAGACATTTTCTATTTCCAATAAATGCTTTTTTTCTCAACTGTCTGATCAAAGAATCCTGAAAATAACAAAAATATTAAGCAGCAAGTGTTTTAACATTGATAATAAGAAATGTCTCTTGAGCAGTAAATCAGCATATTAGAATGATTTCTGAAGAATCATGTGACACTGAAGACTGGAGTAATGATTAAATTCAGCTTTACCATCACAGAAGTAAATTAAATAGAATACATTTTAACATAATCAAATAGGAAACAGCTATATTAAATTATAATAATACTTCACAGTATTACAGTTTTTCTATTTAAAATAAATGCAGTCTTGGTGAGACTTCTTTCAAAAACATAAAAAAAAACATACTGTCCCCAAACCTTTGAATGGTAGTACAGTATATTATCATCTTTTAATAACAATAATAACAAATAAAAACAGCAGGTTATTGGACCTCGTTTTTAACCAGCCACTCCACCTCCAGTTCAGTGGTGATGTCCTGACCAACATGGAAGTCATCAGGCCTTTCCAACATGGCATCTTTGATGAGAATAGAAGAGGCTCGCAGGATGAAGGAGGCAAACAAGTTCATGTGGATGTTGTTTCTCATGCAGTGCAGCTTCCTGCGGGGATCAGAGTGCAATGACTAAAAGTCAAAAAGCATTACACCGTTCACACATAGAAGCCCAACTCCTTTACCACAGACACAACCAAAGATCCAAAAACTGATGTGAAACACAAATTCAATTTAAAATGTAAGCAGAACGAATAAATTCCCAGTTGGCTTGAGTGTTACCTAAAGGCCACCAGGATGCCCAACGCCAGCACCAGCGCTGCAAGAGACAGGGAATATCCAATGGTGTACATAGTCCGGAACTGACTGAGAATCCGTCCGTAGTGTTGCTGCACACAGACATACAAATATATCTGCTCAGACAATGACACAAATGCACAGGTGAACACCATACTGAATTTAGGGTGGATGGAAATGAGACTGTGACGAATAGACTTTCAGTCTTTACATTGACATGTACTGTATAAAGGTCCTACTATCACATCTTTTTTAAAACTCACTACTTTATAAAATGTTTTATGCAGTTCTTGTCCACTGAAAGTCTTCGGAAAGATGTTTTGTCAGCTGAACAATCGGTATGACGTTAAACAACAGTACAATCCACTGAACACGCTGTAATTCTATTAATATTTCAGTATACTTATTGTGCTATTATATTAGGGTCTTACAGGTTAAAAATTATATGGATAAATGTTTTCTACAGTATGTTTGATAAATATTTAAACAAATAATTCAACTTTTTTCAAACATTTTTGAAACTTTTATTTCAAATATGGTATGTTACAATGCAATTTTTTTGCTGGTCAAATTACATCTGAATAAATATCACACCATGAAACAGGGACTATATTTAAAAAGAAATTATTTTAAAAGAAAAAAAATGTGTAAAAAATAATTCTGCATTAAGGCTGGAATACTCTACATGATGGTTTAGCTCTTTTTGCAGTTTTGGCAGAGCGACACTAGTTGCAGCAAATCAGAGCCAGTCTGCAGATTTCACAGAAAACAAACATGTTTGATATTTTGACTTTCAAGGGAATTTTCAGATTTTAAAAGTCGTTTAGTGTATTCTAGCTCTTAGTGGTGTAGAAATGAACATAATTCATCTTTAACATGTTTAAGAGTTAACATATATCTAATATAACAATGGCCTGTTAACATACCATGTTGATTTGTGTGGGATCACGTGATAGACATTCGCTGGCATTCTTCTGTTTGCTATATTGTCCATCTGCATCACACTCCAGATACACGAAGCCATGTTGGACTGACACACAAACACATACACAGATTGTGTGGTCACAAAGGATGCATAAGAGTGTGTCATGTATGTGCATTAGAGAATACTTTGGTGTTAAATTAGCTAAGCTAAAAGAAGTGCATTATTTAAAGTGCAGCCACATATAATACATTTTCTTTTTCACATAATTATGGACCTGTATTTACTCGTTCTCATAAATATTGTGCCACCTGTCAATACATGCCCAGCTTATATTTTATCCCAAAATGAAAAGAATACAAAATTGTATTTTGCATTAAGAAAATGAAACCTACTTTATGCAATGTGAATAATGGTGGCAATGTGTACAACTGTGATTCATTAAATTTTAGCGCCATAAATAGCTGTTAAATAACACAAATAATTGATAATTTTCTGAATTAGAAGAAGGAAGGGGTTTGGAGTCTTTTGACTTTCAGTACTTAAGTGTAAATATGTTTTAAGTTTCATTTTTGTTTTTGTAACCTGACAAACAAAAAGTCAATTGTTAATGGAAAATGACCCAGACTGGCTTGTAAATGTGAATAAATCTTAAAGGAATAGTTCACCCAAAAATACAAATTTGCTGAAAATGTACTCACCCTCAGGTTATCCAAGATTTAGATGAGTTTGTTTCTTCTTTAGAACAGATTTGGAGAAATTGAGCATTACATTAGTTGCTTACCAATGGATCCTCTGCAGCGAATGGGTGCCGTCAGAATGAGAGTCCAAACGGCTTTTAAAACCATCACAATAATCCACACATCTCTAGATCATCAATTAGCAACTTTTGTAAAGTGAAAATCTGTGTGTTTGTAATAAACAAATCCATCATTAAGACATATTAACCTCTATCCATAATATTACTCTCTCCAGTGAAAAAGTCATCTTATCTGAATCAGGAGAGAAATATGCACATATGTATTTTTTTTTCTTACAAACATGCTGCTTTTCACTTCAGAAGATATTGATGGACTGCAGTTGTGTGGATTATTGTGATGTTTTTATCAGTTGTTTTGACTCTCATTTTGAAGGCACCCATTCACTGCAGAGGAGTCATTGGTAAATAAGTGATGAAATCGACACCGATATTGTTTGCATTTCCAGCAAATTTTCATTTTTGGGTGAACTGTTCCTTTAAACCGCAATTAAAATAAATGTCACAATGTAAAAAAAAAAATATTAACAGTCCAAAAATATGTTTCTTTCAAGAAATGTTATCAATGTGAATGTTCCATTTCCAAGCAGTCTTACCTTCCTTGTGCCAGGGCAGGTACCAGGGGCAGGCCACACTCACTGTAGTATTGGGCAGTGCATCCGGCCAGCAGGCATACTTATCAAATGTTCTGTTGCACACAAGACCTGGAAATCAACCATTAATGTTAAAGTTTCCACTGCTCTGTTTGCTGTGCTGGACAGGATTAGTATGTGACATGACCCCTAATCAGAGGTCTCAGCAGTGTTTTCCAACATACATCCCTTAACAGCACCATGCACTTTCATCATGGCTGTCGACAGGGTCTGTGAAAGACCCCTGCTGAACTTACACATGACTGTGACTGCGACTCCAGCCATTACTTGTGGAAGGATGCTGATCAACTCACCTGTCATCGGTGGTTCTCTGCTAATATTTCGAAAACATTC
>JAPMOO012027520.1:0-11515 GCA_029874815.1 Luciobarbus comizo
CCCGGTGTAAGTGTGCAGTGCAAACATGGAACATTACACCAACAATTACATCGCACCATAGGAGACCACTGTCCTAAAACCCTTTAAAATGTGTTCAAATATTCTGGTTTAATAAAATAAAATAAATAGGCTGTCATATGAATACTAGCTCTTACTTACTACGAAGGTTATACATTTGTAATTATTTATTTTTAACGTGATATACCTAACTAATTCCTTCCGTTGAAAAGGTGTAAAAACGCATGCTATAAAGTTTCAGCACCGTGGATAGCGACACGTCGTTTATTAGTGCACTTACAAATAATACTTTTCTCCCCCCAAGACTGTTCTAAATAATTTGTAAACTGTTTACAGCAAAAACACGTAAAGCGTAAAGTAATGAATGTGCTGTACTTACCATTTGTGCAGAGTCAACAAATGTGGGTTAATAGCAGAAAACAGCTGGAAAGACGGCAGGCAGACTGAGTTTGGCTGTGCAAAGTGCAAAGCTTTCTATATCTCCGTGGGAATGATCGAGTTTGCGTCAGTGCATGGCAAGGTACCCTTCGCATGACATTTTCTTGATAATAGGGCTTTGATAAATCATTGGCCTTCAATTCTGATTTTTAAAGGGGCAACAAGCGAAGACGGGAGCTCGTGACACACACAAGGCAGCGCGAGACTTCGTTTGGGGACGGACTGGCTCGTGACTGATTAATAAACTTGTCCCTCAGGACTATGTAAAGATGTACATCTGACGCACGGAGAAGATTCTGCAGACGCAGGCATCGTGGAGACTGCATAGTCCTATACATACAGATACATCTAATGACTTCATCATGCAATAGGCCTGTTATTAAAAACAGATAACAGGCCCGTTTTAAGTTTTCTAATTACATCTTATCACGGTTAGGTTATTTACATGCAATGCACAGACCTGCGTCAAGCCTGGCTTTTTTATTTAGATAAGGCCATGGAAATATGATTTTTGAACGAAGTTGCTTATGTTTTGCATGAATGACTATGTCTGCAACCAAACAGTTGACTTTGGAAAATTATGAAACACTACTATAAAAACTTTTAAAGCATATTTTCTATAGTATTTGAGTAATGGATCTCATGCTTCAGAGTTCACACGTAAAACGCTACCCTTGAGTCACCTGCACTCATATTGTTGAAGTGTGAAAAGTGGGCGAGGTTTTCAGACGACTGGAGGCACTCATTTGTTAAACTTTTACGCAAGACAAAGGAGGAGTAATTTTCTATTTTTAGCTTCGATGTAACCACACTGCATTGAGCATCCAAGCATCATGCCCCGGAGTAGCCTACCATTTTATTTTATTTTTTCAACAGAGAAGCACTGAATTGAATATAGCATCTTTATGAATAATAATTATTATTGGGAAAAATAACTTGCATGAATAACTTGAAGACACATACATTACAATATATAGAATAACAGATAATATATAGCCTAGGCTTTTTAAATCGATTCATATTTGACTGTAATGAGCTGTTAAAGATTATATTTTAACGGCTTTTGATTAAAGTTATTATAAAGTGCCCAACCAGTTAAACAAGAAATATAATAACATCGGTAAGTTATTATTCAATCTTCAGTCTTGATATCCCTCTATACATGCACGCTGCTGCAGTGACCATCATAAATCTGCGGCCGCCTGTGATAAGCCTCTATACTGCTGGATTAGCTCTTCGCTCTGGGTTTAATTGCTTTGTCAACAGAGAATAATTGTAATTGATTTCTGCTTCTCTTTCCGTGTCACCTTTATACGTTTCTTTAAAGCGCGTTAAAGAGAAACACGGTACGCCTTGAGTAGAGAGAGCCAACAAAATGATGCAGTCTTTCAGTGGTCTACAACCGGCTAACCATTTACCTAACGAACAAATCGGTTTCTCAGGCTGTTTATTACAGTTTCAAATTTGTAATTGTCTTGTGTTGAATACAATTTTTGTATCTCGGCATTTTCCGAACTTGTTTTTGCTTTGCTAAAAATGACACAATGGGTCTGATAAGAAATAAATTACGTTGAAACTAAGTATGCTAGTTCTCTCCACTTTCTTTCACCCTGTAATTAATTGCATAAAATAAGATTGTGCATCAGCCGATAGTCATTTGTCTTGTTAGTATTTGTTGTTAAAACAGCACAAAACGTGCCGGTAAGATATGGAATATTAAACGGCCTTAAATTAAATGTTTCTCCAACGATTATCAGTTTCTCTTCTGTGGCCATTTTTAAAATTGAACGCAACTGTATTAATAAAAGATGGTTTCATATTAGCATGTTTGATTTTTTTAAGACCTGGGTCAGTCTCGCACCCCTACGCTAAAGCGTGCACGTCCACGTGCATTTTAAGGGCAAGACTGCAAGTGTGGATACTGGAACATCTAGAAGTGCCATATATAAAAAAAAATCATATCTGAGGCAAAACTGTCACGTCTCTTTTAAAAAAAAAAAAAAACAGTTTTGTTATTTGTCATGCCTATATTATCAGCTTTTTCCACACAAAATCANGTTTTGTTACTTGTCATGCCTATATTATCAGCTTTTTCCACACAAAATCACTGACTGCTATTCAAACACGGTATGTTGCCCGCCAAGTGCACGTTTTTAAGCTAATTAAGCTAATATTTGAGGCTCCCCCTAGTGGACAGGTTCTGTTATTACACGAATCCCTGAAAACTTTATTCTGATTGGACAATTGTGGCATTCAGGTGATATTTCTTTATGACAGTTGTCAGTGTAACGGAGTGCGTAAAGGCAACCATTCTTATAAAATATTGTCGTAATTCATTTGTCTGCTATCACTATGTGAATGCTAAGTCTTCATTGGCTAAGTTGCTATTATGCAAATTGACGTCATTGTGTGATTGAGTAAAATAACTTGACCTCTAATCTTTGTGAAACAAAAAGCACTCAGGAGACTTTAGTGTTACATTTATGGTATATATAAAACCTTTTTATAAAAGAACATAGAAACCGAGTAGGCTACTTAGATTTCATGGTAGCTTTTACTTTATTTGCTCAAGTAGGAAATGAGATTTCTTCCACTGCTTTACATGAAAAGTCAAAGCGGCCCAAATATATGGGCATTATGAGGTTTAAAACAAAGACTGACTTTCATTAGTTGCCCAAGTTGTTGACAAAGATTGGAGTGTATGGTCCTGTTGTTTGTTACAGAGAGAACAACTTTCACTCTATATACAACTCATGAATGATTAACATTTGATAGAAAAACTTTTAATAGAAATGTTTCAGTTATGAAACACTGCATTGTTCAAACTGTGTGTTTTCCCCCTAATAACACTTCTTCACTGGAGACTGTAGGTTTGCTTCCGGCCTGCGATGTCAAGTGTGATCAGCAGCGCTCTGGGGTCCTTTCTGTTCTTATGCACTGCGATTTGACCTGGAAGTTCCTCTCCTGCACAAGGAAAAATAAAGAGTGGAAAACAGGATTTGACACAGATCAATCTCCATGGTGACATGCCTTCACACCAGCTAGAAATGTAAGATATTTGAGCTTTCCTGGCATGCGTTTACATGCAAGAGTAAATATTCACTTTTTATTACCATATAGCTCAGCCACAACTGACGCTTTTCTGTCAAAACTCAGAGCTGTGTAATACCAAAAGTGGGAATATCTACTGCCTCTCATTGAACAAAACTGAAACTAGCTGAGAAGAGAAAGATGCGATTAAATTCAGGGGAGGATGACATGCAGCTTGGCTCCAGATGGCAGAGAAAGCTGCTTCTCGCTACAGTACGACTACAGTAGGAATACAGGCGGCACGGTTTATCGGCAAGGCCTGAAGACAATGACGATGATTACACCAGATAATCACTTTGATTAACTTCACGTTTCACTGCCAGACGTAAATGAATGTTTACCCATTTGGCAAACAAGCCCTCCACCCCCCATCATTACTTTCTTTGCTGCAGGTTACATGAGATAAAAATATGCTGACTGCAGCATTTTGACATGAGGAGATGGGGAGAAGTCAGATGTGACCGTCACAGTGCGCTGCAACTGTCACATTGGTTTTCTTGAACCTTTAACTGTCAAATGATCCCCTTAAAAGAACATAAAAAATTCATTCTTTCACAATTCTCTTTTCCTTAACCCAAAAAAGTTATTTTTGGATGCAAATACAAGAATGCTGAGGCCTGTTCACACCAAGGGTGAAAACTATAAAGTTTAAATAATCATTCTAATTCTATGAGAATAGGGAAGTCTATACCACAACTATAATGATAACACCACAGAGGAATATGTGGCAGATTCAGCATGCGCTTACAAGGTTAGGGACCAAGAAAGGTTCTTATCACTGATCTATAATAGAGAATATTTATATAGATCAGTGGTTTTTATCCAGTTCTGTTTTCTGAAAAATACCAGAACTGTGCAAAATTCATAACTTTCGGTTCTAAAAATGTTTCTGGTGCAACGCGTTAGCAAAGCACTGGGAGCATTACCAGAACGCAGAAAACACAGATGAAATTGTCAGAAGTCAGAAAGAACTTTATTGCCAAGTACTGTATTGTTGCACATATAAGGAATTTGTTTTGGTGTCACAAGCTTTCAGTACACAGAGACAACAACAACAACACAGAGATAATAAAAAATAAGAAGTGAATAAAATACATATGTACAAATAAACAAAAAATAGAAAAAATATATATTTTTGCGGTCATAAAAATGGAATTGACTGAATAGAAATGGAATAGTTTAATAGTTAATGGAATCGGAATTGGAATCATTAGGCAGAACCGGAACTGTAAAATTTCTTGCAATTCCCAACCCTACGTGCTTATAATACACAGAACATTATTTATGTGAATACACATTTATGTGAATGCTAATGTAGGTATCGTTATCATTCTTGGTGTGAATGGGGCCTTTAGGAACTACTTGGTAAACAAGTCATGCACTAATGTGTCAGGAATAGAAATCATCAAAAGCTTTGTTCAATAGCAAAAAAGCACAAATAAATAGCTGAAGCCTAAATTTTTTGTAAAACAATTGATCTAGGAAGAAATCCTTTAATTAAAATCAGCTGTGCAGTGAAAACTTGACAGATCACATATTGCCTACCAAAAGTAAAAAGCACGCACAGTGGGTTTTCTCTTGACCAGTATGAGCACAAATGATAGAAAGATCTATTAAACTTCAGCGCCCTGCAGAAAATGGCTGTGTGCATCACACTGGTGTGTGTCTGCACTTCATAACAAACACTTGCCCAGTTACTGCCAATGGGCTTTGATACACAGAGGTCTGTAGAGAGAACCAAGAGACAAAGAGTGAAATTACTTGACCCTACAATTCCTGGTTAAATCTCAGAGTAAAGCAGTTTGGGATGTAGTTACTGCAAGATTTTATTCTGAGTCTACAGAGGCGAGAAAAAGACTGGCAATCTGTGAGAAAGAAGCTGTTGGTGCACGTTAATTAAATGAAGGAGACAAGGCTGCTTCTAGAGCCGTCATACATCACCGTGCCATTTGCATTAAACATGCCAATGCAACCAAGGGTGACGGAGGCTGAAACGAGAAACGGATGAGACAACGTAAAACATCTTGATGTATTCCTTGATAATGTGACTGCTAATCAACAAGCTGGTATGTAAATGTACAGAACAAGCGTCATAATCTACGCAAATATTAATTTAAAGGAATAGTTCAACCGAAAAATGAAACCTTGCTGAGCATTTACTGACCCTCAGGCCATCCAAGATGTAGATTTGGAGATTTGATGAAATTTTCTCTGGAGTGAATGGGTGCCGTCAGAATGAGAGTCCAAACAGCTGATAAATACGTCACAATAATCCACACCAGTCCAGTCCATTAATTAATATCTTGTGTAGCAAAAAGCTGCAAGTTTGTAATAACATTTTTAGCTTAAACTGCTACTAGTCTGCTATCCATAATATTGCTTTCTCCAGTGAAAAATTCATCTAGTCTGAATCAGAAGAGAAATATGCACAAATCAAGCACCGTTTACAAGAAAGAACATTCTAAAACAGTTCTAAACAAATATGTCAGGTTTTTCGCTGGAGGAATGTCTATTTTGGATAATAGACTTATGGATTATTATCTAGAAGCGACAATTAAAAATTAAAACATCTTAATGATGGATTTGTTTATTACAAATGTGTGATTTTTGATGTTAATTGATGAACTGGAGTCATGTGGATTACTTGTGGATTATTGTGATGTTTTTACAAGCATTTTGGACTCTCATTCTGATGGCACCCATTCAGATCAGAGCAAACTGGTGAGCAAGTGATGCAATGATAAATTTCTTCTGCACAACACAAATTGTTTTTGTCCATATAATGAAAATCAGTGGGGTCCAAAACAACATCGGACCTTAAAGAAAAAAGAAGAAGATCTGAAACAGATTTGGAGTTAAATGATGAGAGAATTCTAATTTTTGGGAATTATTTAACCCTTTAAAAGACATTACTTTTGCAAGCAGTTTTCAGGGGGAAAAAAGCCTTCCCAAACACAGCAGCACAAGATACTAAAGCTGCATTATAAAACTTCTCGCTCACTCTGCAGCACATAACCTCATAAATCTCTGGCCCCTGTAAAGGAGATGCATAAAACAGGCCTTCGGAATCACCAGCTCACCACAGTGCCCCGTCTATCAAATAATCGCACCTCCCCCTAAAGCAACCTTGCTCTGACACCTCAAGGACCTTTTCACACTGCAGACGGACTGCACTTCCTATGAGTTTAAACTACTTTAAAGTACTACACAAAGCATTGCATGGCTGATTCAATAAGCAGCCTTGTTCTTCAAGTCTATTACCAATACATCAGCTTTTGAACACTTATTTGGAGAGCATGTGACGTGCAATACACTTTCTACCCTCAAAATGTCCCAAGACCACTCAACACAGGGTGACCTCTTTTATTTGAGCTCAAAGGTTGGTTCCACATGAGAAATGAAGCTTTTCAAGGAAATGTTCTCATCTTTTCCTTTTAATGAACGGCAAAACCAACTAAATCATGACAAATGAAGGCTGCTTCAATTGATGCGACAGCATCTGAAGGCGTTTCTGAGGGCGTTTTGCATTTCCGTTGAATACTCTACCTCCCCTCTCTATCACACAGCTGAAAAGTAATTACTAAACTAACACAAACAGGAGAAGAATCCACGCAACCTGACGGTGAGCTGACAGGAATGCATTTTTCTTCTAACAATCATTTTTCTCTCGATTTCTTTTATGCAAATGACAGCTTGGCGATATACAACACAAAACACATTAATGTTATTGTTTGTAAAAAGAAATCCAATTTAAGTTCACAAGTTACAAATCACGTATTAAGTAAAGTGAGAAGAATGTCAAAGGTAATTCCTAAGATTTGAAACGATTCCTATTTTTGTGAGATACATTACAGTGTTTCTTATCTTTTCATTTTAATCAATAAAAATGAATCATGACATATAAAGTTTCAGTTATTTTTCAAGTTGCCAAATTAAGTTAAAAAATAACTTTTAGATGTGTGTTTCAAGTTTTGCACCATCTGTGAACGACTCCTTACTCATGCTCACAGTAAGTGCGGTTTTTGCAGGTCATGATTAAATGCATTCATTTTTTTATAATAACTGTACTCAATCAATAAGATAAACTGACATCACTACTTTAACACATAAATGCAACTGAAAAATGAGCATAGACTGAACAAAGGCAATTACTAATTTCACAAAAAGAAGAGACACAAATAGTTACCAGAGTAGCCAAAAAAGTAATGTGGTAATAATACTGTACATTGATATATACACTTCTGTGGTTTTGGGATGAAAATTTTATTTTTACTCACCAAGGCTGTAATATTATACACATATATACACACAATTTTATTATATTTATTTATTAATTTATTTGCTGTTCTGTATTACTGATTTGATGCTTAATAAACATTTAAGAAATGTTTAAAACAGTTGTGTTGCTATTTTTATTATTATTTTTTTTTTTTTTTTTTGTGGAAGCCATTAATTTTTTTTTCAGTATTCTTTGATGAATACTTTCTATCAACCTAATGTATTTGCTGAATAAAAGTATTAATAAAAAAAACTGAAAAGTACAAACATCTGAAAAGTAATGTACCATGGTACTGAATGATGACAAAATACAAACAGAAAGCAAACAGAAAACGAAAACTCTAAACCCATATGGTGCCAATCCAGAGGCAACAGGCCATTCGCAGAGCTAGATGAGTGTGCATGTGAGGAAAATATTAACTATAAATAACTTAATCAAGGTTAGTCACTATAAATCACCAGTTTGAGGGACAATGTTTACAGATTTGGCATTTTTTGGAGCTACTGCAAAATGGTCAAATATGCCATACAATATAATCACACAACTCATAACTTCTGATTACAATCTGGTAATGCAGCAATGCAGAAGTAGCGTTAGCAGACCTTCAAGTGGACGGCACTCTTATCATTGAACGGCTCCTGCAGGGACTGTCCGTGGTAATGCCCGTGGACAGCTACAGTTAAGCCACAGTCATTTATAATAGTGTGCTGTATCAGAGAAACGGGCTAAAGCACCTTCATCCATCTGCGCATCAGATGACATTTCTCCGATTCCCATTATGATAAGACACACTTCATCTGTTAGCACGGCCGGGACGCTGTCTCGCCATCTACAGACATACAGAGCCTTGATCTAAGTGTAGATGGTCTGCGTTGCTCTTATACCTAAACATGAGGTAATATGATTTTTTATAAAAGACTTTCAGATTCTGATTCACTTCCCTCTCATCGTTTATATGCTTTTCTTCCCATTATTTGCTTCTTTTAAACAATAGAGGGCTGATATGCTTGCAATTTTGCATTAGCCAGTTAAAAATAAATAATATAAAGATAAATCAATATTAAAATAAAATTACACAAATGTACATATAAATGAATCAGTTTCTAGCTGATATCAATAATGCTCTTTT
Source organism: Luciobarbus comizo (assembly GCA_029874815.1). NCBI lineage: Eukaryota > Metazoa > Chordata > Actinopteri > Cypriniformes > Cyprinidae > Luciobarbus > Luciobarbus comizo. Next base: position 8,955 of record JAPMOO012027520.1, read on the forward strand.
AAGGCATTTTTACACTTGAATCCTCTTTACAGGAATCAAAACCATTTTATATGGGTAAAAAGCACTACTACAATTATTATATTTGTATTATTTGTCAATTAATAATATAACCGTAGCACCATTACAATTACATTAATGTTATTATTAATATGTGACATAACTAAAAGCAAAAGCCTTTTAAAACATACATACATATATATATATAGCATTTGTTTTTGTGTAAGTTTGCTTATTTACATGATTCTATTTAAACAGTTTTTAATTAAAAAATGCAAAAAAAATTTCAATTTAATTTTCTAGTATTTAAGCTTCAGTGGCAACAGTAACTCATATAACAACAAAATAAATCTCTTATCTGTTTGTGCTGTTAAATGCTTTGTAAGCATATTTAAAAATGGGTTAATTGGTAATTATTGGTTCTATGTGAAAATACCATGTAATCAGATCACACACAACCTCAATTGGCCATATCATTTTGTGTTAGAACAACATAAAACATAGGGATCACAAAAACAATGCCCCTAAATAAATCGGTCTACAAATCTGATGTGTTGTGTCATCTCGAAACCCTGTTGGACTGATTCTCAAGACACAATATATATCATCATATATACAGAACAAACTGCATGGTGTATGTGGACAGGCTCTAGAACTGCTCAATCATGTGTCTATCTCTCAATGACTGACGGATAACCTGTGTCACCGTCTAAGAATCAACTGTCAGAGCAAAGAAAGATAAGATACACCTCCCTGTGACACACATCTTTTTTGTGTTTTAAAGAAAGGTGATGGCTGCATATGTACTTGCCAGATCTCATCACAGTTTAAAGACAGACACAAATACATGCAAACACTGGTGTGAAGACAGGTAAAACAAATAGGAAGCATGTGTGAACGGGGTACAAACCGGTTTTGACAGGGATGGGGCTTTCTAGTAAGAACACCGTCTGCTTCCAGTGAGTCTTAGTGCAGTCTGGAGCAGTGGAGAACGTGACCTAAAATTTAAACACAGCTGTTTTAAAAACCAGTTTATGTTAAGATAAACAGGAAAATGCTCTTGCCCTGCTTGACTTATATTGAAAAGTGACTAATAAGAAAGAAAATTGTAGTGAATAAGTGGGAAAATTCAGTTTTGGTGTCAAACTTGATGACTAAAGAGGATTCATGCAAATAAATATTTACAAATAATATTTGGGTAGTTTTTTTTTTTCTTTCATTACAAAAAGATTTACACCTAAAAGTCAAAGGAGCCGTTTTATTGTACATAGTCATGGCGACTGCTATGTTGAGATCACATGACCAAATAATACTCACTTCATCCCAGTAACCCCCAAATCATTTGACACTTTTGGTTGCAGAATAAATAAGCTATGGGTGATAAACATGCCTGCCTTTTTGAAAGGCACCACTAATTAAAAATGCCTGCTTTTGTGTGATGTTGCATCTATATGGAAGCTTATTTTTGCCATGGAATAAAGAATAAAAAAAGGTAACTGCGACCTTTTATGTGACAATTCTGACTTTTTCTAGCAATTCTAAATTATATCTAAAATCGAAAATATATCTAAAACAAACAAAAAAAAAATATCGCAATTGCAAGATATATAAACTCAAAATTGGGGGATATTAAGTCAAAATTGTAAGACATAAATAAACTCCCAATAAAAAAAGTCTGAATTGTCAGATAGTCACAATTACCTTTTTTATTTTTATTCTGTGGCAGAAACAAATAAAACAGAATAGCGAGACATTTAGTTCTATGAAGAAATCAAAATTGCGAGATGCAAACTCAGAAGTCTGTATAGTGAAATCTAAACTCGCAACTGAGAAAAAGAGTCAGAATTTTCAGATTAAAATCGAAATTAACTTTTATATATATATATATGAATTGCAAGATGTAAAGTCAGAATTCTGAGGAAAAAAAACATCTGAATGCGAGATGTAAATTCGCAGGTATGACTTTATAACTTGCGATTGTGAGATAAAACTTGAAAATTGTGGGATATTAAGTCAGAATCATAAGCTATAAACTTACAAGTGTGAGAAAAAGTCAGAACTGAGAGATAAAAAGTCACAATTACGGTTTTTTTTTTATACCGGAATAACGGAAATAAGCTTCCATACATCCAGGCCGATAGGTGGCAGTATAAAGATCAATGAAAAAAATGTAGTGCAAATTATTTCATTACAAATTCATTGCGAGGTAACAACAGAGACTGAATTTAGGGAAACTAGAGAGAAATGTGAAGACAGAAAATGGGCCAAAATAAAATGCAAAATTAAATTTTCCAAGTAAATCAAAACAATTGCTCCTTTAAACTGAATGAAGCCAAAGCAAACATAATTGCTGTGGTTATCCACCAGATCATTAACACAAACTCAGATGCTGCATCAAAAACAGGACAAAAGACACAAGACCCCTCCACGTCCTCCTGCTTAAACTCCCATTATCAGAACCCAGCGCACAATCCCTCTCCCAGTGCCTGATGGGTTTAGCTTATTTCATTGCCTGTTCCAGTTGGCCACTGGAGGAAGGCAAATGCTTATTTCAGCATTTAGGT
>JAPMOO012027545.1:0-10708 GCA_029874815.1 Luciobarbus comizo
GCTGAAAGATAAAACCTTAAGACTCTGTCACTACAAAAGCAATAAGGCAAAGTTGTAAAAAAATGATACATTTACAATCATAGCTCCTTTTGTGTTGCTTTCAGATGTAGATTCCAACTTGATGTCTTCCAGCAGTACAGCATTTTATTGTCATACAATTAGAGGATGGCATATGAGATGAAAAATGGTAATATATGTTTGTTTTGCAGACGTTTAATTGTAGAAGAGAAGATTACTTACAGTGTTTTATAATGTAACTTTTAACTGTCTCTGTACATGGTTGTAAATGGGTTTAATCATGAAATGTAGGGAGGTTGTCATAAATCAGGGGTGTGCAATCGTGGTCCTGGAAGGCCACTGTCCTGTAGAGTTTAGCTCCAAGCCCAATTAAACACAAATCAAGATCTTACTGGGCATATTGGAAACTTCCAGGCAGGTGTGTTCAGGCAAGTAAGCTCTACAGGACAGTGGCCCTCCAGGACTGAATTGGACACCTCCGTCATAAATGCATTTCCATATCCCTGTATGATATGTAGTGCATTGTAAAGATACTGTAGAATATTTTCCAATTCAATTGTTTAGCCTATAACAGTTCTGGCATCCAATTAACATTTTAAATTTGTCCTCCTTTTAAATTCATGTTTCTTTTATGAATTGACATGTTATACAGTTAAACTGAGTGAACCTTAATCATCTATACTCTAATTACCCTTCTATATTATACTTAAAAGCCAAGCTAATTTTTACTTTTGAGCTAATGCTCTGCCCTTATTGTTGCATTTCTTTAGAACACTTGAAACAGAAATCATTATTGTGTAACTTATGCATGGATACATTTAAATTAGCACAAACTCCAATTCAATCCAAATTCCCAGTAACTATTACTTTTATGATATTAAGTGAACTTATTTTAGTTTTACACTGAGTAGTTAAAAGTAAAGGTAACATTTAGATTTAGTCCAGTGGCCATCCATTCAGGGTTCAGGCCTGAGACGCTGGGATATGACCCTGCAGAGGATAAAGGAGTTTGGAAAATGGATGAATTGATTTAGATTTTGAACAGCAACATATATTTAATTGATCAAAAATGCATAAAAAAAGAGATGTAGAAGATTTGTGTACAGAAATGTGTTTAATAGGGCAATTTGAGGAGCTCTTGAGCATGTGTTGCCTCTCTAAGGGTGACCCAGAGGAACAACAGTCTCTGAGAGAAAATCTAATGGCATGGATGAAAAACAGCATGTTATTATTATTAAATTGAAAACCACCATTTTAATTCCAGCAGTGCCATATGTTGCTATATTTTCTGCATAGTGACACCAGGAAAATTATGTTGCACCACAAAGAATGTGATTGTTTGCCACTGTGGATTCTTCTCGTGGTTTCCTTTTTTAAATGTCATACAGCTGATGTTCATAGGAAAATCAGAGTTTGTTGGCTTATGCCCGTATTTTTGAGCATTAAACCAGAGCATGTTTTGTTGAATTTCATAGAGATATAATCAAGACACTAAACACAATATGTAATGCTTTTTACAGTTATTCAAAGAACATCCAATCTCTCCGCTAGTGTTGAGTAGTGACACTAAAAAAAATTGAGGAAGTGCTTAGCCCAAACAGCAAAGAAGCTCAGTAATCCCATTTTCCCTACCGAAGTGTGTGGTGCTCACTATCGTAGCAGCAGAGAGCTCCCTCCACCAATCCTCTCTTTCTCTCAGGCACCAGTGCTTCATATAGTCTGTGCGCTCTGGACCACATGCAGGGCAACCTGTCAATACTATCAGCACTGGCAGATTCTGCCTGTAGACCAGTCAAAGGCTGAGTCTGGCTGACTGGGAGCGGGAGAGGAGCTAGGTTGCCTGTTACCGCCAGGCTAATATCGACTTGGCGGAGTAGTATGGAGGAAATGAGGGCTTGGAGAATTGGACATGTTAAAGTTGAAAAGTTTAAGAGAAACTTTTGCCTAAGCACAATATACAGTACACTATTTGGTGGATTTAGCATATCAATGTTACAATTCAGCAAGCATATCAGTTGTGGATATGTTTTCCAAAAAGAACAAATGCATTTGTTTATATATTTAAAGGAGTACTGGAAGCAGTTTGCAATGGATTTATCGTTGTTGACATTTTTGTTTGCTGTTAACCTCACAGTATCTTCAGGCTTCAGAAGAAAGCTATTGACATGCAGTGCCCGGTCTTTACATCCAAGAATGAAAAATGATCTCCATTAGCATTCACCCTCAGAAATTAATTGGCTAATTAATGCCAATCCAGCCCATTTTGTATGTTGCATCTTACTGTGGAATGGCATTTAGTGACTGATTTTAGTCTAGTCTTGTCAAGTGCCCTCACCTCTTCTGGCCAATTGGATTGCATTCAGAATAATTTCTAATTGGGCGGCTTGTAGTAGCATTCTTTTGCCTTCCAGGGTTGATGGTAATTAATATTTATTCCACAGTTAATTTAAAATACACATTTAGTATTTTATTAATATATTTAAAACAATACCGGAACTGTCATTGTCTGTATTGTTGGGCACTTTTTGTACCACAACCTTTTTTTCTCCTCTCTCTATGTGCAGACAGAGATATTTGGGCTTATTTTCCCAAGACTATTTGAAAAGCCTCACTGCCATCCTCTCTACACTAATAGCCCCTTCCTGGGTTCTTCTGAAGCCATTTTGTCCAGATGAGACTATAGGCTTTAACAGTCTTTCTGTTTGTTCACTTGGATTTCTCTGCCACGTCCACATAGAAATAACAGGAAAGAAGAAGAAGAAGAAGAAGAAGAAGAAGAAGAACTTCAACAATGTAGTTCAGTTGTGAACATTTAAGGACACTCATTCTTCACTGACCTTCTCCTGCCACCATGCAAAAACAAATTAAGCTTCAGTTGTTTCAGTTGTCTGTGAGAGTTGTGTATTGATTTTTGGCCAATCCTCTATGGGACTTTAGAGTTGTGAAGCAATGAAGTGAAAAGCTTTGCTCAGACAATGTAAAAATCTTCTCTGCACAAAACTAAACAATCAACTGTTTAGAGATCATGTGCAATGTCTTTCTGTGTATGCAGTTATTAAGTCATGACAAAATTGAAAGTATGGACATTTATCCTGAGTTATAAAGGCTTCATAAAGTGCATGGACAGTTTGATATAGTTTTAAATGGTTTCAATAGTCTCAGTTGCAGACAGCACACCCAAGGACCATGCACAGTCTCTGACCGACTGATGCATATTGTGCATAAAAATGACAAGAGCTGTCTGAAATCACCAAATCCAATCTGAACGGCTGGAGCTATTCATGCCAGTGTGCATCAGTCATCCAGGAAATAAAGTTTGCAAAGTACATGGTTTATACAAGAGCATATTTGAGAAAATAATAATCCATGGAAATTTGCCATAGTGCCAGCTATTTGAAGGTTTTGCTGGAGTCACGTAATAATGTAATAAACTTATATCTACGTACATATTCTGTTTGTTTTTCTGAGTTGTCTGATACATTTCTGAGAAATTGTGTTTACAAAATATTCACATAACAGCTACTTCTTTGGTGTTTTCTGCAGGCGCATAGCCGGTCATGGACATAATTGGAACAAGCTTTTTACACTTGTCTATTTTGGTTTCAACTATTCCACATAAACCCACTTCTAAAATTGTTCTAAATTAGTAGTACTCAGCCTTTTTGACTCCAAGTCCTCCCCATTGTCAAAAACAATGTTTGAAGGCCCCCTAAGATATTCCTAATACTTTTGCTATAGTGATAAACAGCATTTTTTTTTCAGCTTTTTATTTACAGAAAGTAGGAGTGACAACAAACAAACAAACAAATAAATGTTCTTCATGCATTTAACAATGACATTTTTACCAATTATTATTATTATTATTATTATTTACTCAGAAATAGCTATTAAATAACTTCTCCATGTCTAGAAACTACAAAGTGCACCAGATTTTATGCTGATGATTTCACTTGGGAAAAGTTTAGATTAAATGGGAATCCTTTTGCTAAACCATCTGTGTCCTGTTCTGAACATAAATAAGCTTTTGTTTGAAAACACATGAAAGGTTTTTAGCAAAATACAGAATTGTTTTTGGTTTTCTTTTGTAATCCATCATAACCTCCTAATCACTCTTAATCACTCATAATAACCTCAAATTTCTCTTCTTTCTCTATCTTTCTTCAAGCAAAAAAATGGCACTTTTCTCTGCACATCCCTACCTAGTGTATCACAGTAGGTTACACTATTATGCACCTCAAAGTATTTCCTCCTGAAACCCATTCATTTTATTTGAACTTTAACGCCTCTTTAGAGTCTGGGCTGTAACCTATCCCTGTTGGTGCACCAAAGCAGATGAGCGATTCTTGGAGTTTGAACACCCAGAGGACTTACAATCCACATGTGTACATGGAGGTTAACGTTACAGTTTTCTCCCAGAATTGCTCTGTTGTGAGCATTCATCATATAAATTGGCAGGGGCAACATTTTTGCCCAATTTTGCCAGTTATCACAATAACCAGGTGTCATATTGATACCCAGGGGTCAAATAGACCAGGGGACAAGCAATGACAGCTCACTATAAACCCGACATGTTTTCCTGGGTCTCATTTGGTTGTCAGTGTTTAGCTACAAGGCCTAATGACATAGTTGCCATGACAATCATTGTGTCTAGTGGTTTATTGAATTGACATGGTAAAATACTGGCATGTGTCTATAATGTACCTCTGGTAAATGACAATAATTATATTTGTTTTTAAAGAAATGGTGGCTCTTTATGAACCAGAGTCACAAAATATGATGAAAAATCCCTGGAATATAAATTGAGAAATCAGTGTGTTCCCTATTCTACTCTTCCTCTCTCATTAATTAATATTACACACAAGCTGCCACTGATGAGGACCTGGTAATGAGGAGAGCGAGGTAATGACACTTCATCATCTCTTGTAAATCCCTTGACTTGATGGATTTGATGCTGGCTAAGCTATTCAATGATGCAGCCTGCAGAGTGCCCTGTACTACAACATCCTGCTCTTTTGTAGCAAATGGCGACTATGTAGCATCACTCATTATCAATGATGACTTCTGTTCACTGTTGTCTTACTCTCTGGATATTTAACCCTCTGATGCATGTTGTCTACTACAGTAGACAGACCTTTCAAAGCGATTTTAACCATTTAAGGTGTGATGCTACATTCAAACCATCTGTGATGGCCTTTGCCCTGTTGTCAGTTTAAATAAAATATCATTATAAATAAATAAATAAATAAATATGTATGTATATTGTATTGTGCTCTCTCTCTCTCACACTCTCTCTCTCTATGTATATAGCTTGTATTGTGTTCATTTATAAATAGGCAGTAATTCCAGGATAGACAGGTACAAATCATTTTCAATAGAATAGCCTAATATCTAAACTAAACTAATATTATTGTTCCAGCAGTACTTGAATAATGTACTAATGCAATGTAATGCTCATTATTAAAATTGAATAGTAATGTTTATTGAGCAATACAATAAATCTATATTTAAGCGACAGTTGTTAAAAATTGTCTCACAATATCACATACTGAATTTGTAAAACATTTAAATCCATCTGTATAGACTGCTTGCACCAAGATTCATAACATACATTTGATTTTAAATATTATGACTCAGTAGTTTCCATTTGGGTTTACAAAAGGACCTAGTTCCCTAGTTCCTGAAACAGCACTTAACACAAGTGTCTACAAGGAGATTTGAAAATATTTCAAGAAAGGAAAATACAAATTCTGAACATTACCATGTAGAGTGTCTTCCGCATTCAGTGGAACATTAAGCTTTCAAAGCTGTAATCCAGGCCTCATACAGCAAGCACACCACAGTTTCTCCTCTGATGGAGGGGTAGCAGATAATTCACTGCAGATCAGCTTTAACCACAAATGACAGGGGGTTGAAGAAGACTAGTTAAAGATGTCAGTGCTCTAAACAACTGCACCCTTCAAACACTGCAATGCTACAGTGTGTGGAAGTCGAGAGACCTAAAGACCCCATGATGAATTAAACATCTAAAAATTAAATCTGAATGAAATCACCCCATATTACAAGTATTTCACCATATGAATGTAAAATGTATGTTGATTTATTCAATGAGTAAAACAGTTAAGTGATAACAAATAAAACATAACAGTTTACGTATTCTACTGACAGATGTAAATGTATCTGTGAATTCTCTGTATGTAGGTATGCTTAACATTGAAAGAGTTCTGATATTTGACGTTCTATAATTTGTACAGATATGGTTGATCTCCCTTGTCCACTTCTTTTCTGAAATGTAAGTGCACTTTCAAAGGTCAGGACAACAATTGACAAAATCCTGGTGATTTGAATATCTACTGGCATTTAAACACCTTTTAGATTGAATGGAATCAATGCAATGTTTAAGACTGACATTTCTCATTTGATTTAACAGTTGCTCTGGGGGAGATGCCAGGTGGCCTGCACAGACCTATAGCGCCTGCTCAAGGTGAAATACCTCTGTATTTGAATAAACTAGCACAATCATTTCCTTCATTAAAGGATAGATGTGGGGTCAGAGTTCAAAGTCTGCCTTTTAAAAGTACTGCAAGACTATAAATTGCTAATTGATTTGGACATGAAGCTGTAGAACTTAATAACTGGAATGTAAAATAGCCTTTAAGCAAAGCAGATAGACAGCAAAAAGCAGCCGTGCCCTGTCAGTTTCTGAGGACAAGATCTGGTGGCTTTTGGCCACTGGAGAATCCCCAAGCTGCTCTAAAGCGCAGGTGTAAGTGAATATGTGTGTGTTTGTGACTGTGAGGATGGACCGCCATACACAGGTGAGGTCATCCATTCTTTTACCCTTACAGCCGATGTCTTTATCCTCCTGCCCTCTGGTGCCTCTTCAGAGCTGAGGAGGCAGGTGCACACAACTAGAAGAAACCATCCAAAGCAGGTGTTATAGGTGCTCCAAAGGCCAGCTAGGAATGCACTATTATAAACTACTTTGTTTTATCCAATATAGTAATACAGTGGATGACTCATATTATATAGGTTATATAATGCAATAACATGAGTCAGCATATGAGCAACTGTTTTAAAACCTAATGCTGGCCTGCATTATCAGCCCTCCCTACCCACACTTTTTTATTTTCATTTTCATTATGGTGTTTTTTTATTTGTGCTCTTTGTATTGATGCATCTTCTTTCTCCCTCGGTCTCAACAACTGGCTTACATTCCTGAACAGATAAAAACAACACTGTGTGGCTCAGTGCATTTTTGCATGCAATTAATGAAAAACTGACATTAAGGAAACACATAAATAATTTTTACATTTACATGAGATATATGCAAAAGTATTAGAGCTGTATTTAATGCTGTTAACACAGTTGACACATTTATTTACTTTAGTTTTCAATGAGTGACACACCATTAAGTGTTAACAAATAAAACCTAGTTCTGTTAATCAATTGACCACCATAAAAAATGAATAATGATCATTATGTGTGCTGCTAATAATAATAATAATTATGCCTGCAATAAAGAAGGCAAATCACAGGATATACAGTATTAGGTATTTGAGAGGTTACAGAATCAGTTAGCATTTAGTTTCCAAAGATTGTATATTCTATGGTTTGTTTAGTAACGTTAACCAGTTCTAATATCTGTAAAACATAAAATACTTCAATAGACTTCTGGTTTGAACAACTGATTCACTGTAATCATACATTGCTAAGCGCTCTCATGGTGTGATGCCGCCTCTCAGAGATTTTCTCTATTCAAAACCAGTAAGGCATGTAATGATCTCACAACATGAGACTTATATCTTTGGCTTCCATATTAAAGCCCATAGAAATGCAGCCAATCAAAAAGAATCACAAACACTGGCATGTGATGTCCGTGTGAGGCTGTAAAAATCATTTTTCTACATAATAAAGGTGGGCCTGATTCTATTGTTAAAGGAAGCAATTTATCTAAGTAATGGCATAAAGGCTCAGCTCTTTTGAAAGGCTGTTTCACTAAAGATTTCATCAGGAATTTAACGCACATTCACAAACATCTTAAAATAAATAGTGCATAATTCTTTAATGCATCATACAGTACACTTCTTCAAGTTCACATGCCTCCATCTAGACACAGATGGATTTGGATCTAAAGCTAGTGCTCTGTGTTGCACATACGTAATAAAATTCACTTTCTTTGGGGTTTTGTACAGACTTCCAATACATAAGGGTCTCAAGGTCGACTTTTGATTTATGATCATGAAAGCTTTGTAGACATGACATGATACTTCACAAGCATGAGTTCAGCTTTTTAGTGAGGTCTCACTCCTGAGTTCCAGCTCAGAAAGTATCTTTAAAGCTTCACAACCATTTAGTTAAAAGGTGCACCTCACCTCATTGGAGTTTACATGTTATGACCATATATACTAATTTTACAGTGATGTTGGAATTATCATAATCAGGATGACAACTGAGTGATTGTCTTCAAAGCTATTCTCATCAGATTTTAAATTGAAATGAAAATGTTCTTAATACCAAACATGAATGTGTTTGGATTTGTTGTTGAATGCAGCAAATATTTACAGCATAAATTCACATTTGCATGCTATTATCACAGTAAGTGCCATCCAAAATATAGCCGATAGCCAAAAATGATTGTAATTACAGTTTCAAAGAAGATGTTAATGGTTTTAAAGCCAGAAATGGTCATTTCTGAGATGAGGTGAACATCATGTTCATGTCCAGTTACAGTAGCCTCCTGTAATTGGACACTTTTTTATTTGAATACATCATTTATGGATGATGGAGAAATATCTGGAGAAAGTCTACAGTGACATCAGATTTGTTTTTCATCATTATCGTCATTCACATTTATCATTAAGTCCAAAATGGCGGATAGTGCACTATTTGTAGTTGCTTAATTTAACATATTTGCTTTTTAAGGTTTTCCTATTTCTGGCACTAAATGGACAGTTTAGAGATAAATAGTAGACAGATATCAAGAGAGGACAGGTAATGTCCACCTATGTCGTTTTGTCTTTCTATTTAGAGTGGCTTACGGGCTGGTGCACATTCATCACTTTTGGCAATAACTCTGAGTATGCCATGTTCTTCTTCACCGGTAAAGGCAGGCGCACCTGCTTAATTCCCAATGGGAAATGGATGATTTAGATATTATACAGTAGCAAGTGGAGATGTGTTTCTCAGCTGTGCAGAAAAGTCAGGTTGATTGATGACTAGCGACAGGCTAGCAACGGGGGTCAGTTATGAACACATATAAATGCACAATTACATCTCTTAGCCTGAGTTTAGATCCATACCATTTTCTTTCATCTGTGAGATGTCTATTCCCGCAGGGACCAAGAATGACTCAGCCTTTGTTAATTGCTGAAATTTTAATCTTTTCATCACTAGTTTTACATGCAAAGATGACATCAGAAGAGACATGCTGGGAAAAAAGGAAACGAAAAGAAAAGAATAACAGAGCTACAATGAGCAGATGCACAGTACCACCTAATGGAAAAATTAATACATCATTAATGAGATACTTTCTCCTTGATAGCTGAATTAATTAATTGTGTCGCATGCTTGACTGTGTAGATAAGCTGCTATTCGGTCAAATATGTACAAGCTCTTGTCCCTTGGAAAAACTGTCATTTTTTTATGGTATGACCTTATTACATGTTGGTCTAATTGAAATGCATGGTTATTTTCTACAGTGTATCTTCAAACCTGTAACAAAGTATATAGTTCTTTTATTTTATCATATTGAACACATCCAGTACATTATTGTACATTATAATTTCCCATTAAATTTTATTTGAAATATTTACATAGTTTAAAGGCAATATGTTATAAATTATATTTTCTAGAGACAAATGTGTCTCTTTTTTTATTTCAGGAACATGATGCAAATGTTGTAGCCTTGCTGGTTGGTGGTCTCATTGGACTCTCAGAGTCGGGCAGCTACGTGCTGTGGTGTGCAGTGAAGAGAAAATAAGACCATGTTTACCTTAGTCTGCACCCCCCTATTGTCTACCTCAACTCACAGTGGGTTGGATCAGTGGGGATATGGATCTTTCGGATGAGAGATGCCAAACTAATCTTGAATGTGAAGACAAAAAGGGAGGGTGAGGGACAAAGATCACGAAAGGGGCACCGGTCGCCAGTCCAGACAACAGTATTGCCTTGAGAGAATGAAATTGAGAGTGAAAAGCTCAGTGTTGGACTGTTCTCCAGCTTGCGTGCACATGCTAAAAAAAACATCTTCAACCTCTCATCCCTATTAAACCTTTGAATGATTTATTAGATTTAGCCACTACCTGAAGACCTTTGCTAGGAGATGAATAAAAGCTTCAATGACTGCCTGATTATTAGACATCAAACAGAGGAGTGGGAATGCACTGGACTGAGCTGGAAGGGTTCTTATTAGAATCGTGTGAAGCTTGGCATCTTGAGAGAGCTTTTGAGGAGACATGTGTAAGCCCTCCTTGTAGCACAAAAGCTTTGCTCTATGCATTTGAAAGCATAAAAAAGGAAGTGTTTGCATCTTGGCCTTTTATATTGTTACAGTGGCAAATGCCAGATCCTCTCAGCAAGCCTTTGAGCTTCTGGAGCAGAGGTCAGAGCTTTGATCCCTTGAGGATGAGTGTTTGCCAGAACAAAACATTTCTATTGAGATCCATTGTGGACGTTATCGACTTAGGGTTCG
>JAPMOO012027708.1:0-11692 GCA_029874815.1 Luciobarbus comizo
TGAGAGACCTTTTAAAAGGATTTCTTTTTTTATTATTATTTGTTTGTTTCCCCACAATAAAAGGGGTCAAGCGCTGTGGATCCTCACTTTTACTGGCTTTTGTTTGAATATATTTGGAAATCTTCAAGTAAAATTTGGCACAGCCACAAAGCCTGTAAAAATACTGCCTTGATGAGCAGGCGGATCTTATAAAATCACATTTTACCCCAAAATCCAACGAGAGAATTAGAATTTGCACAGAGAATGTGAAGCTTTGTGACTTAAATTTTGTGACTAAGCGTTACAATTAAAATTTGCTTTATTGCCATGAACATTCATTGTCATGAAGTAAAAATATTAATATTCCTAAAAAAAATTTATAGGAATTAAGTTTCTAATATGAAATATAATGTATTTTCCTGTGGTTTTGGAGTGGAATATGACCTTGACATTTAATTTAGAGAATCTAGCATCAATCTCAAAATTGCATTATTTTGATAAAGCAAAACTTCCCAGATCAGATCGTCCATGCCCACATCAGCTCCCTTGCAAATGAAAGCAAACCCCAAATTAATGCTTTTTTAAATATATTTACCATAAAATATTAAAATATGGTCCACTGAAGGAGTCACCAGCCAGAACGAGGTTCAGATGTTGAACCCTTCATACCCCACAAAAATCCTTCTCAAAATGTCTCAAGTTATCTGAGTCCTCATATTATTCTATGTATTATCTGTTAAAATGACTGGAAGAACTTGTGTATTTCATGTAACTTGTGTTTATGGACATACTATTATTTATTTGGGTTTTGCACAGCCATGAGTGGAGCATTGCTGCAACTTTATAACCTGAGAAAGGGAAATATATCCAGCATACACTATTTATACTGAGACAAACTTGTACAATGTAAAAAAAATCTGTATCTGTACTATAAGTATTGTTATTATTGACGGTTTATGTACAGTAATGTGCCTCAGTGTCTCTGGGTTGGTGTCTCCTGTTGTTCCTAGTGATGGGAAATAAACGTCCTTTTGTACACTTCTCTTTATTGTCTGTCAGACCTCAAATCCCTCATCTTGGCTTTTTGTTTGACTGCCTTTTTAAAAAAAGAAATATTCTGGAATAAATACAAAACTAAGATCTATCTACAGTATAATTTCAAGTATAATGAAATCTTTTGACTCAATATCACACCCATTTAAACCCAGTAACAGAAAACTCCTGTTTTACTCTGTACTGAAGCCTGATGTGTTCACGTTTGTGTAGCTGCACAAACCAATGGCGTTTTAGCCTGCCAGAAGGGGCGGAGCTGACTTCTATATAAGTCGGCTCACAGCGCCATTTCATCAGAATCATTCTGAAGCAACAGTCATCGATTTGCGTGCAGTTTATAGCACTGCCAGTGACACAATGCTCGTTCCCTTATTTCAGAACCAAGGTTACGTCAGTAACTGGAGCGTTCCCTTTCAAACTAATCACACCATGCTATGAGCAGATACAGAACAACCCGCTCTACGAGCCCAGTCTCGGAGCACTTAAGTAAGGACCCCTAAAGAACATGAGCTAACTAAGCCCCAAGCACAGCTGAGAGCCATCCACATAACCATTTCCACCCTTAGGGAGAAATTGGCAGATCAAGCAGACAGAACCCGTGCCTGCAGGACGGGGACATCTAGATTATAGAACCTGCCAAATGTGGATGGCTACGACCAGCCGGTGGCCACACAAATCTCATCAAAAGAGATCCCACTGGGAGAGTCATGAACCTAGTCGCACTTGAGTAGAGCTCCGCACGTTTGGCCGCTTTTTGCTGATTTTTTTCGCTTTGTTTTAAGATTTATTCATTGTTTGTGCTTTACCTGATGGCATGCAGTCATAAACAGCAGGAGTTGTCTCCGTCGGCTTCTCCGATTAAGAAGAAATCCAAGCCACCGACCTCAAGCGATATGATGGACAAGATGGCGAACACTGTTACACACTTTGAGGACATTCTAAGAACCGAGTTGACGGCAATGCAGAACGAGTTCGCTTCTCACATGTTCACACAGTATCGCATCAGATAGTGCACTATAGATCCCCTGAGGAACAATTCCACTCATTCTCTACTATAGGAGAGGAAGAATTGTATAAATTTGTTAAATCATCTAAACCAACAACATGTATGTTAGACTAGGGAGCGATTCAGATGTCTGAGATCCAGAATAGATCTGAGCCTGCCATCTTTCTTGGGGACGAGGAAGTAGCGGTTGAAAAAGCCTGATTCGCTGATTGCTGGAGGCATTGTTTCTACAGCGCCCTTCGCAAGCAGTGTTTGAACTTCATGTCGGAGAACATGCGCTTCATGTTCTGAACAGAAGTCTGAATGATACCTCTGAAACAAGGTGGCCTGTGAGTGAACTGAAGCGAGTAACCTCGTATTATTGTGTTTAGAACCCCGCTTGACATGCCCAGAATGGCTGCCCAAGCCTTGAACCGTGATGCAAGGGGTTCTGTTTCTAATCTTGTGAATGTAGGCTCACCGCGAGGAGGCGGGGAACTTGCATTCGCGAGTTTGAGTGTGGGAAGAGGAAATTTGCTCTTTTGAGTATGTGGGTCTTCTATCACAGTGGTAAAACATTCAGGTACGCGCTGCGTCTGCAGGACGTGACCTGCTGGAAACAAAACTCCATCTCTCAGAGGTGCTCGGAGGGATGGTTGAGTGCAAGCTGTCTTTGAGGTTGTTACGGCCGAGGCGAGAACTGATCCCCTCCTCTTCCTCTCCGCTGGATCAGGATGGCTTCGGGTCGCAGGGTCCAATGCTACGCGAGGGCAGGGACCTTGGCGCTTCGGGAATGGAAACTACTTTGCTGTCTGGGGGTGCTGCTGATGCCCAGGCTCAGTTTTTGGCTGGGGCTGAGGCGGCGCTGGCTTCGCAGGCTGAGTGGTGGGGGCTTTCTGGCGACTGGCAGTCGCTGGAATTTGAGCACTTGGGGATGAAATGACACAGTGCTTGCAACGTCTTCTGAGCCTCAGAGAATCGCTCCACAAACCCGTCCATGGCAGGGCCAAAAAGGCCCTTAGGAGAGAGAGGAAATGGGAGAGCAGAACGGGGAGGATTGCTTTCCTTAAAGAAGGCGATCCGTGAGCGGAGACAGGCAGTACTCATATTCTCGCAGTGAGAACACGGGCCCTCAACAAGCGCAGCCTCTGCTTGGGCACTGCCCAGGCAGGCAGCGAACTCGCTGTGCCATCCATCGAGCCAAACTCACGGCGCAACCATTTGTAACAACGTGTGCTGGAAATTTGTATTCAGTGCTGGATGGCCGCAGGGGAAAACTGGTCTTCTCTTGCCAGTGGCTCTTCAACGGTGGCAGCGAGCAGAGCTGAGCTTCTTCTTCATCTTCTTCGTCTTTGGCTTTGGCTTTGGCTTCGGCTTCTTCTTGCAGAGTCAGCGAAGAGATGATCCTCATTGCTGAAGGAGAAGATTCTGATGAAATGGCTCTGTGAGCCGATTTATGTGGAGGTCAACTCCACCCTTCTGGTGGGCTAAAGCACCATTGGTTTGTGCAGCTACACAAACGTGAACAAATCAGGCTTCAGAACAGAGAAAAAGGAGTTTTCCCCATACACAACGTGAGAGAACTTTTGAAAGGGAACTAATAATATGCACTGTTACAGTGTAAACATTCAGAACAAACAGTTTTGTCCCGTTTTGTCCTTCTTGAGTGCATTTTTTAAATTTGAAGTTGCTGTATATTTTAAATGACGCACTGCGTGAGCTGTTGTGTGTATATAATGTGTATGTATTTGAGGAGGGAGTGGTGCAGCTGGGCACAGGTGGGTCGGGCAGTACCTGACTTCCCTCACCATACCGCATTCCGCACATAGTCTTCTTACAAACCAACAAGGAAAACAATAAACAGTGTTTGATGAATTAAACCTGCTGGACCGACTGGTGCAACTAGAAAATCCAGTATTCAGTCTCCACGGCATGGGCTGAGGAACCCAAACACTTCCCGCAGGACATCCATGTGGATACATGCCTCAGCTGAGCGCGGGACATGTGTGGAACTGCTGGGAGCGGAGCGGGACTCAGGGCCGAGGAGGAGGGGATGGAGCAATGGAGGAGAAACAGATGATCAGCCGAGAGCTGGAGGAGAGAGCTGGGCGAGAGTGGAGATGGATGAGGTGGGTGTTTGGAGTGCTGAGAGTGGGTTAACCCTTGTGAAAAATAGTGTACTTAATTGTGTTGAATGTGCACTTGTAGTGTACTTCAAATCTTAAAGGTATTTTTTTAAGTGTACTTACAGATAATAAAATAATACTGAATTCAAGGACAAATTAGGTGTACTTAAAGAGAGCAGTACACTTTTAAGATGAGCATTCTGTAAAAAAGTCAGATTAAAAGTTTTATGCTGAAGTACATAGTTTTAATATTTTGTTGTGCTTTTTAAGTACATGTATTTTGATGCATTGACTAACATACTGAAGCATATATGAAGTACTGAAGTTTGTGTTTGATATGAAAGTATTTTAAATGTTTTGCAACATCAGCACTGCAAATGTGTAATTACAAATATTTCTAAATACATGACATACAAGTTTCATTTCATAGTTACATTTGAATTTATCATAAAGTCTTGTCACTACATTCTGCAGTAAAGTACATATTTCAAAGACAGTAGAGTTAATTATGAAATTATATATGAACACAGCTGGGAACATTCTCAGAACTTTGGCTAGCGCTCTGACAAGGTTCTTTCAAAGTTATAAACAAACATTGTTCCATTAACATTAATAGTTAAAGTTTCGGAGTTATATGGTTTGTAAATAATCTTCTCAAAATGTTATGAAATATTTTTTTCTTTAATGTTTTAGTTGGACATCCATCTAATGTACTTTACTATTTAAGACTTGGTTCAGAAGAACATTCAAAATGTTCTCATAAATGTTTGCAAAATGATAAAATTAAATGTTTTCTCTAATGTTCATAACCAAGTTTAGACAACTGTATCAATATTATTATATAATCGCAGTTTCTTCTATTGTCAGACTGCAGTGGAGAAACTGGCCGAGATGGAGTCCGTGTCTGGCTCTGATGTGCTTGGTTCTTCTGGAGGAGTCTCCTCTGCACCCCTCTGTCGGTCTGACTGAAGCCGTGGGACGACTGCTCCTCGCTGGGCTGCTGTGTGCTGCCATGGGTCGCTGTGCTTTAGCTTTCCAGGTCCGGCTCTGTTATGATCAGAAAGTAAAGCAGGTCCGTCTACTATTGAATAAATTTTTCTTAAATCTAGATGAATTTAAAATGTGCTTTCAAATATGTTTCAGAACAAAAGTGTTTTTAGTTTCGCATCCTCTGCCAGCTTGTCAGTGTCAACTAATGGCATTATGTCACATAAGCAAATATTAATGTATTGTTATGTGTGATTTTTCTCAGATTCTCCCATGCAATGGTGAAGTGATAGTGAGACAAACTGCTGAAATCCAGCAAGCCAGGTAAGACAGATCAAATCCTCTAAATATTCTCGTTCACATAATTGCGCTTTTAATAACACTAAAACTAAATATAAATATGATAAATTATGAACTCCTATTGTGTTAAACAAATAGTTTTTCCCTTTGAGTCTTAAATTTCAAAAGTATTTGTTTTAAAATTTCTTAAAGTAGTTCAGTATTTTTTTTTTTTTTACCTGATTCTTTGCTGTTTTTCAAAGTGTTGATTTTTGACCAATTACATGGAAGCCAACTAACACCATTTAACACCCCTAACACCATCTTACTCACCAAAATCTGTATAGCCTTTCCAAAACACAGCTATGTGTCAGAACTTTGCTATGACCCTATATGAGAAAAAGTCATAACATTTCAAGAATAAAAACATTAACCACCGTTTCAAGCAGTTGAAGTAAAAATCGAATGTGGATCAAACAGAATAGTAGGGGACTGTTCCGGGTTCAATATGAGTTTAAGTGGTAAAATAAGGCCCTTTAAGTTAAGATTAGTAATACATTAACTAACATGATCAGTACATTTGTTACAGTATTTATTAATCTGTTAACTCTAGTTATTGAAAACTGATGTTAGTTCAGGTACATTATATATTATCAATGGATACAACTTTTGATTTTAATAATGCATTACTAAATGATAACATAAGACCCTGATCTCATGGTAACAAATATAATAAAGAAATAATAAATAATTCTTAAATAATTCTCTGGCTGTAGTATTATTATACAAATTACTTTTATTATTGTTATTATTGTTGTTGTTGTTATTATTTATTTATTTACTATTTTTTATTTTATTTATTTATTTTTTTAAGGATTGAGAGACAAACCAAAAGTATTTTCTTTCATAGTCATTAGCATACCATAGATTTAACTTGCACCGAACCTAGAAAATTCCTTAATCAAAACCCTCCTTCCTGGGACTGACTGGAATTCAAAACAAAAGACAATTTTGTCACGTTATAGATTGGTGCAGGCATGATTTCTTCGAGATTTTGGGGAGTTTTCAATGTATGAGTAAAATAAAGCCTGTGGTAAACATAACTTGATGATACTTTGACGTTTTGTTCTACAACATAAACTGCATACACTCACACCCCAAACTGTATTATCTTAAAAACTGTCTTATCTTACAACCCCATAGGAAAATCTCGAAGGAACTAGTGGCGAATTAGTCTTCCTGGTTCTGACGTCATACCTGCACCACTCTACACTTGGTTAAAAGCATTTGTTTCATTTATCTTATTTCCCTCAGTATAAATCCACAGCAGGGCGCAGGTCATCTTGAATCCCAGGTCAATGCTCTAGCGGATGGTTTAGCGGTGTCCCTCCTCCACGAGTCCCTGCCGGACCCCAGCGAGTCACACATACGAGTCCTCCTCACCAGACTAGAGGTGAGTCTGTAATGATGGGTGGTGCATTAACACCATCTGTCAGAATGAACACTGTCATTAATGAAATGTGTCAGCAGTCATTATGCTGTCATGTCGAGCTCATTACATTTATTGTCATTTTTGTTTCAAATTATGTTGCTGTTGGAAACAGAATGTTCTTGTTGATCCTGCTGAACAGGAATTTGTGATGTTTGTAAATACCTATCATTTTTGTGTTTTTGCATTCAGGCAGTATCTCGGACTCTCCACAGGAAGAGTTATGAGGAAGAAACTGAAGAAAAGGAGAAATGTGCTCTTCGAGACAGAGTTAACCATATACGCTCTTATCTGAGGGACAGGTGAGATAAACTAGATGAACAGATATGACAAATATTTACCCACTGTCACAAACTGTTCAGGCTTCTATGTGTGTGGTTGTTTCTAGGCTTGAACTCCACCTAAAATGTCTCACACCCAGTCTTGTGTCATGTAGGATTTCAGACAACAAGCTGTCCTGTGAAGAGACGTCTCTCACGCTCTACCTCTCGATATCCAGTTTCATTTTAATGTTCATGACAAATAACTGTGCGCTCGTATTGTCAATGCTCATGACTAGAGAGAAAAGTTCAGACATATCTACTTAATTTTAATTGTAAAGGCATTAAAATGATCACATACAAAAAAGGAATAATAGAAGATACAGTGACCAAAAATTTTACGCAAATCAAAGCTATTTTATAGTTTGATTTCTTTAGTCTGCACTCTTTAGATGTCAATTTTGTTAATTCTCTCAACAAACATCATGAGGTGCATCCTGGGACGCTTTTAGACGGCAGTAAAGGAGTTCTCATGTATGCCGGATATTCAATATCCACTCCAACCCATCCATTAAAAAATAAATAAAAATATTTATAATATAATATTAAAATATTATGCACATACACTGTAAAAATAATTTTGAGATTTTGCCATGTCAACTTTTTTTTGTAGATAAAACTCATTTTTTTATTGTCCAGAAAACAAGAACATTTAAGTTTATTGGCCCTCAACTAAGCTGAATGAACTAGTTTAACGGTTGTTTCAGCTCAGAAACACACGTTGAAACAACTGCATCACACAGAAAAAAAATTAGACAACAAAAAATTTGAAGGCAGCGGGGTAACAAAGTTTTTGTAAGTTGACTCAACTAAACCTTTTTACAGTGCACACACAGTTTATAATTGTTACAAAACAAATTTCATGCCTAAAATAAATCTTTATATTAAAAAGTTTTTAGGATTATGAGACAGTCTAGAGTCCAACCTTGAATGACAGTGTACATAAATCAGGCAAGTTACGTAAGGTAATATACAGAAGTACTGAAAAATAAAGATAAAATTGAGAAAATTAAAGGAAAAAAAAGTTATAGGTAGAGGTTAACAGGGCAGTGGTAAAAATGTAAAAATCAGCAAAAATTGAAGTATTGTAATGAACGAACTAATATTTTTGTGTAAACAGTGATACATTTTTACAGGATTCTTTGATTATTAGAACATTTAAAAGAACAGCATTTATTTGAAATATATATATTAATCTATGATATATATATCTTTACTGTCACGTTTGATCAATTTGATATGTCCTTGCTAAATAAAAAGATAAAAATAAAAAACACTTACTGACTCCAAACGTTGGCATAGTATATTTTCTATGGTCAGTATTTATCTAGTCAGTTTTCAGTCAACTCTTTTCTGGTTGGCTGTTTCTGTCTGTTCTGAACTGATATTCAGTCTTAGTGTGTTCTTTTAACGATTGTGTTGTATTGTTGTGTTTTCTGAGGGTTTATAACGCTGATGTTCTGTGTCTCAGGGTGAGCGGTCTGCGCTCTCTGCTGCGGGTTCAGCGTGAGTGTGACGCGAGTGTGTGTGCGGTTCAGAGCAGGTTACAGAAGCGCTGGGCTCTGCTGGAGGAGTTACACACCCGAGTGACTCTGAGGCCTGACAGCACACAGGAAGCTCACGACCCTCACGCCGTCCTCACAGACACTGAGGTGATACACTATTGCCATATAAAATCTTACAGTGGCACTCTGTGATGCATGTTTACTGATATATGTGTGTGTGTTTGTGTTTTAGAGCCTGTTCAGTGAGCTCGGTCAGTTCAAAAACAAAGTCCAACAGTGCCGGACGCAGCTGGAGACCAATATAAACCTTTTACAGGTCAGTACACACAAAATTAAAGATTATATAGTCATTTCTGAACCAGTTTTACAAGTTTCAGAAATAGGCATATCAAGACAAGTACTGTATATATTGCCAGTACAGTAACTTTCATGCGATAAAGCCTGAATAAGTGTGTTTTTGCTGGCTGATCTTCCTCAGGCACTTCGCAGCAGTCATCAGCATCTGAACGAGACTTTCGGTACCACCATCGACTCTACATGGACCAAAGAGTTATTACAGTCCAACACTGATCTGGTATGAAGACATTTACAGATAACAACAGCCTCAGCCTGTTATATAGTCAAGTCAAGTCAAATTTATTTGTATAGCGCTTTTCACAATACACATAGTTTCAAAGCAGCTTTCAAGAAAATCATGATGTTAATGTTTATAATAACTTAATATCTTAATGTCTTACAGTTACATTCAGCAGATTAGAGCTGAGCGATAATTATATATATTTTGTGACAATACACCCAGGGCACTTTTCAGGGTCTGCTAAATGACTAAATGTAAATGTATTTCTTCATACCTCATTGCATTAAGCAGATTAGAGTTAATTGATATTATATATATATATATTAACACAATTTAAATAAACCGAGATGTTCACCCAGGGCACTTTTCAGGGTATATTCTAACAGTTTAGAGAAAAAATGACTGAAGAAATACTATAACGCAGACAAAAATAGTGCAAAAGAGCATATTTTTGCTTTTTATATGCTTTGATTTGCTCAGTAAATCATTTCCTTTCATTGCGTTGACAGTTTTCTGAGATCCTTGAGGATTTCATGTCTTTGGAACAGCAGACGTCAAATTTCGTGATCCACTTGAGAGGTCTGAAGGCTGAGCAGGAAAAGACAAAATTATCTGTGAATCAGTCGCGACCGTCTCTTCCCGCTGTGCCTGTGTACATTGCTGCTCCGGAAGCAGCGCAATTACATTCAGACCCAGAAAGTGATCCGGAGTCCCCAGGAGCCTCACAGAAAACCCACTCCAGAATGTCCCCCTTCCATATGCTCTGTGGGGTGAGGAGGAGGAGGTCATCGCCGTAGTTTTGACAAAAGTTGGATGCTTTTACAGGACATTTTTAATTTCTAGTATTTTATGTGCCAGCCTGTTGAGCAGGTGTAACGACAGTTTTATATTATCATAACAAAAATATTGGAATCGCTATATAGTGTCTGTACTGTGACTTGTGATTTTCTACATTTGAAGTGTGTAAATAAGTTCTCATATGCATAATTAATAAAATAATAATAATATGTTACATTAAATATAATATTGATGGTTTTTATTAGCTAAAATATTAGTAATATATAATAGAATAATAGAAAAGTTTGATGTCGGAAGATTTATTTGACAATACTGTAAAAACTTATTTATTAAATTTAAAAGAATATATTAAAAAATATTTTAATTTAATTCCTTTGATGGCAAAGCCGAATTTTCAGCATCATTACTCCAGTCTTCAGTGTCACATGATCCTTCAGAAATTATAATAACCTGCTGATTTTGTGTTCAACAAACATTATCTTATTATCATCATCATCAAAAATAATAATAATAAAATAAATAATAAATAATTAAATAAATATAAATAAACAAAACCGACAACTTCAAAGGAACAGCATTTATTTTCTGTTGAAACTAAATCTTTATAATTATACATGCCTTTACTGTCACTTTTGATCAATTTAACGCATCTGTGCTGATTAAAAGCATACCTCTCTCTCTCTCTCTCTCTCAAAAATAAATAATGAAAAATCTTACCAACCCCATAGTATTTGTCTAGTCAGTAGTCAACCACCTCATATGAAGAAATCCTTGTTGTATTGTGACTGTGCTGTGACTTGTGATTTTCTGCTTGTAAACTGTGTAAATAAGATATTTTCTGTATCTAATCATCTTAAGTGCCCATGAAACAGACAGTTAACTGAAACAAACAATAAATGTGGAAACACAGCCACAGAAAAGTGTTTATGGCAGTCTATGCTGGTCATGCTGTGTTTGAGCACAAGAGGGCACAATCCAATCAAAAATAAAGAGCCTCCTCCTTCACCAGAGCTGAATCCCAGCTGCCAAACTTACATGATGCACTGCAAGGTATGTATTTACTGGTGACAATACTCAACATTAAAGTAACAAGTTAGAGGATGGAGCATAATATCATACAAACCATTTTATGTGTAGGCCTACTGACATGTACAAACATCACATTGCCTTTAAATTAGGATAGTTTACAACAGCTGTAAGTGCAATCTTTGACACATTTGTACAACTGAAAAGTAGAAATAAATAAATAGGATAATAAGGATGTTGTGGGCAATATTAGCCAAACAAGCATTTACACCTTTACTATTCTAGATTCAACAGTGGATTTGAACTAATACAATATTTTGTTCCCATACACATTTAGGGTGGATATGCAAACTTCTTAGAGGACCAAAAGCCATTCTTCGCGGTCTGTTCTCCATATATCTATATTTCAGCCAGATACAGATTATCTTCTGTTTGCTGTCACTCATAGCATCAAGGCCAAACTTTTCCACCAAATCAACTTTATAGTGGGAAAAATCTGCTCGGTTGCTGTAAAGCACAGCCTGAAAGTGTATTTCAAAAAGAGATGAGTGTTCTTATGAGAGCAAAG